>CAWUFW010018009.1:0-238988 GCA_963921515.1 Calotriton arnoldi
CACTTCCCACAAAGGCTGACCTCAATTCCTACCCGATTCCAACCCAAAAAAATTGCCTTGGAGCTCTCAATACTATCTCACCATTTTCAAACTGTGCAATACACATAGGAGAAATGTAAGAACAAACTCTGAGGACCAAGACCTCTGACATTCAAAGATTAAAATGATTATATCCAATGACCCCAGGCAGCCATAAAAAACTCTTTGACTCTCACTTCAAAGAAATGGTTTGGGCAAGTTAACCAGCAGGGTCACCGTCATACTTCTGTCCTCTGAAGCCATGTAGAACATTCCTCTCTCACAAACTGCAATGACTGAAGCAAAATCCTTCCTCACCAACTCTACAATCAGGCCAGTGACTCTTTGACCTCAAGACCTCACCTCCGAATTGAAGATCTCTGACATCGGACTGCTCATCAAGACGAAGACCTGCAATTCAGCAATTCTTAAGGCTATCAATCAATGCCCAGTGACCCATTCTTGGAACAAAAGTGCATGAAAGAGGAACCTTTAATCAGCTCTGTGGCTCCTGGAGCAAAACAATACCAGACTATGCAAGCAAAGTTCCATCGCATTAGACGCAGTAAATCCACTTTGATTTCCATCCGAGTCGTGTGTAGACTATAGTTAACAGAAAGAGATTTGCAGCACTTTTACTTTGGATCTGCCCCACATGTGTCACACATTCCATCACCTCGCCTTTCTGTGAATAGAGAAATATGGAATTTGAGAAGCTATCCTGGACAAAATGTCTTTCTACCTCTCTGACAAATTGTGCATCACCTTGCTGCTCCTATAGATATCACCTCCTTTCAGCAAACCTCACCAGTTACAACTATGCTGATAGAACTCAGCTCGTCAGAAAAGTTTAAAAACCCAAAGGATATAGACATTTCAAGACTAGACTAATGACCCAAAACTGAGACCCTTACTTGATGAATTCAGAAGAACTGCCATTACATCCCATTTTTGCTCAATGGAATCACCTCAAAACTAGAGAAGTCAAATGAAGCAACCAATTTGAATGTGACCTTAGACTTCAGCCTTTTACTTCACGTACTAGGAAACCAACTTAACAAGTAGTTAGTTCTAATCTGTATAAAATCTTCTAACCATCTACCACCATTTATGTTTACATGGAAGCTCCAGGCCTGCATTGTCCTTCCCATGCCTTGTCTAGATTCTGAAAATAGACTCTATATAGAGGACTCAATCTTGCTTCTCTGAATAGTCCCATATGAGGAAAGAAGAAACTTCCAGTTTCGCCTACTGGTTCACACCACACAAGTCCTCCAACTGCTTTATTGGCTATCATTGGCTAGAAATTCTGCCTAAGAGGAACTTTTCTTTGCCCACAGGGTCGTCCGTTGCACTGGACCATCGTTCAACCTATTACAACTGCAAATGCAGTCATACAACAGTATCTCTACTCTAGGCTGGAACCTTGGCTAGATCCTCCCCTCTACATGAACCAATATCTCGATAAAAGTTGCTTCTTTGTATAGGCAGAAGAAATATGGAACTGTCTTCTAAAAAACAAAAGAAACACCCAAGACTGCATGCAATGGAAAAGGGCAACAAAGACGGTTCCTTAAATGATGACGGCTTGTTCTTCCTCAACAGATTATGAAGGGTTCTACCAACTAGCAAACAGAAACAATGAAAGGAGGGTGTGAATGCCACAGGACCGAGGCACCCACCCTTCGTAAAACTGGAATCCTTATCTCCTCAAGGGTGATATGTTATAATACATGGGTGAACCAAAACAGTGAAATATTCTTAGTGACACTTCTTGTGCACCCTCAGACAATCAAGCAGAACACCAAAGCACTTCCCACAAAGGCCTCAATTCCTACCCCATTCAAACCAATATACAAATGGCTATGGAGTTCTCCATACTATCTCACAGTTTTCCCACTGTACTATATACAAAGGAGAAATGCAAGAACAACCTCTCAGGATCAAGACCTCTGACGTTCAGGTCATTCAAAGGTTAAGATGATTATAGCCAATTACTCCAGCCAGTCATCAAAAAGCTCTTTGTCTCTCAATTCAAAGAAACGGTTTTTAGGCAAGTTGGCCAGCAGGGTCACCGGTACAACTTTATCCTTTTAAACTATCTAGAACGTTCCTCTCTCAGACACTGCAATGACTTCATCAAAACCCTCTTCACCAACTTTACAATCAGGCCGGTGACCCATTGACCTCAAGACCTCATCTCCAAATTCAAGATCTCTGACATCAAACTGCTCATCAAGACAAAGACCTGCAATTCTGTAGGCTATCCATTAATCCCCAGTAAACCATTCTTGGAGAAAAAGCCATAAAAGATATACCTTTAATCAACTCTGTGGCTCATGGAACAAAACAATACCAGACTATGCAGACAGTGTTCCATCCTATTAGAGGCAGTAAATGTACCTTGATTTCCATCTGTGTCCCATGTAGACTGAAGTAAGGGAAAAAGAAGTGCAACACTTTTACTTTTGTATCTGCCCCACATGTTTGACACAGTCCATAACCTGGCCTTTCTGTGACTAGAGGAATGTGGAACTGAACAGCGATCCTAGACAGAATGTCTTCCTACCTCTCTGACAAATTGTACATCTTCATACTGCTCCTATATAAATCTCCTCATTTCAGCAGTGACTGTTGTACCTTAAGGATCGATCATCTCACCTTTCCGCTTCAATGCCTGCCTCAGCCCATTACCAAGAACCATCAAGTTCTTTAAACTAACCAATTACAGTGTATGCTGATAGCACTGCACTCAGCTCATCATACAAATGTGAAACCCAAAGGCAAGAGACAACTCAAGAGTAGACCACTGACTCAGCGTTGTTCATCTCAGGAACCACCTTAAACGTAACTCATCCAAAACAGAGATCCTCTTCCTACCTGTCCTACAATGTGTGCATCATCTTGCTGCACTTATATACATCACCTCCTTTCAGCAGTGAATGGTGTACCTGAAGGATGGACCACCGCACCTTTCTGACTCAATGCCTGCCTCAGCCCAATGCCAAACCCCATCAAGTTCTTCAAATGATACATTTACAACTATGCTGATAGCCCTCAGCCCACCACAAAATTGTGAAGCCCAAAGGATACAGACATCTCAGTAGTAGAACACTGACTCAAAATTGTAGGTCTATGAAACCACATTAAACTTAATTCATCCAAAACAGAGATCTTTACTTACTGAGTTTGAAAGAACTGCCATTACACACCCTTCTGGCTCAAGGGACTCACATCAATGCCAGGGAGGTCAAATGAAGCATGCAATTTGGACGTGATCATAGACTTCAGCCTTTCACTTTTCACTTCACATCCTGTAAAACCAAATTAACAAGAAGTTATTTGTAATCTGTGCAAACTCTTCAATACATCTTCTACCATTTACATGTAAGCTCCAGGCCTACGTTGTCCTTCTCATGCCTTTTATAGACTCTAAAAATAGAATCTACATAGGGACCTGACTCTTGATTCTCTAAATTGTCCCATGTGAGGCAAGCAGAAATATTCTACACCTTTGTCTACTGGTTCACACCACAGAAGTCCTTCAACCCTTTTACTGGCTATAAGTAGCTAGAAATTCTGCCTTCAAGGAACTTTACTTTGCCAGCAGGATCATCCATTGCAAAGGACCATCCTTCATCCTCTTACGACTTCAAATGTTGCCAGACAACAGTATCTGTACTCTAGACTAGAACCTTGGCTAATCATCCCCTCTACATTACCAAATGTCTTGATGAAACTTAGTTCATCATAGAGACAAAACTATGGCACTTTCTTCTAACAAAGACATGCAACATCCCAGACCACATGCAATAGACAAAGACAAGAAAGCTTCTTTCTCAACAGATGATGCAGTTATTTTTCCTCAACAGATAATGAAGGGATCTACCGACCAGCAAACAGAAGCATTCCATGGAAGGTGTGAATGCCACAGGACCCAGGCTTCCACCCTTTCCAGAAATGGAATTGTCACCTTCTTGAGGGTGGTACGTTAAAATACATAGCTGCACTAAAACATTTGCAACAAACTTTTCTTAGTGACACTTCTTCTGCAACTCTGACAATCATTCATAACACCATAGCACTTCCTGCAAAGGCTGAACTCAATTCCTACCCCATTTCAAACAACATAAAAATTGTTTTGGAATTCTCCCTACTATCTCACTCTGTTCTCACTGTGCCATAAACAATGGAGAACTGCAAGAATAACCTCTCAAAATTTAAGACTCCAGACATCCAAGCCATTCAAAGATTAAGATGATTACAGACACTTATCCCAGGCAGCCATTAAAAAACCCTTTGACTCTCATTTCAAAGAAATGGTTTAGGCAGGTTGGCCAGCAGGGTCACCATCATACCTCTGTCCTCTCAAGCCATCTATAACATCCATCTCTCACAAACTGCATTGACCCCAGCAAAACCCCTACTTACCATCTCTACAATTAGGCTGGTGACTTTCTGACCTCAAGACCTCATCTCCGAATTCAAGATCTCTGATATCAGACTGCTTATCAAGATAAAGTCCTGCAATTCAGCAATTCTGTAGGCTGTCGATACCCAGTGACCCATTCTTGGAGAGAACTGCCTGAAAGAGAAACCTTTATTCAGCTCCGTTGCTTATGCTACAACACAATATCAGACTATCCAGACAGTGTTCTATCCCATTTGAGGCAGTAAATCCACATTGATTTCCATCTGGGTCACGTGTAGACTACAGCAAACAGAAAGAGAATTGCAGCACTTTTACCTTTGGATCTTCCCCACATGTTTGACACAGTCATCAAGGAGCAATCCTGGACAGAATGCCTTCCAACTTCTCCAACAATTTGTGCATCATCTTGCTGCTTCTATATACATTACCTCCTTTCAGCAGTGAATGGTGTACCTGAAGGATCGATCATCTCACCTTTCGGCCTCAATGACTGCCTCAGCCTATTACCAAAACCCATCAAGTTCTTCAAATTAACCATTTACAACTATGCTGCTAGCACTCAGCCCACCAACGAATTGTGAAACCCAAAGGACACAGACATCTCAGGACTAGAACAGTGACTCACATTTGTTGATCTATGAAACCACATTAAACTTAATTAACCCAAAACAGAGATCCTTACTTGCTGGGATTGAAAGAACTGCTATTACACACCCTTCTGGCTCAATGGACTCACCTCAACACCAGAGAGGTCAAATGAAGCACTCAATTTGGACGTGATCCTAGACTTCAGCCTCTCACTTCATATCCTGGAAAACCAAGTCAACAAGAAGTTATTTGTAATCTGGGCAAACTTTTTAATCCATCTTCCACCATGTATGTTTACATGGAAGCTCCAGTCCTGCATTGTCCTTGTCAAGCCTTGCCTAGGCTCTAAAAATAGACTCTACATAAGTACCTGACTCTTGCTTCTCTGAATAGTCCCAAATGAGGCAAGCAGAAAAATCCACACATTGGCCTATTAGTTCACACCACGCAAGTCCTCTAGCTGCTTTATTGGCAATCAGTGGCTAGACATTCTGCCTTCGAAGAACTTTACTTTGCCCACAGGGATGTCTGTTACAAGGGACCATCCTTCATCCTAGTTCAACTGCAAATGTTGTCACACAACAGTATCTCTACTCTAGACTGGAACATTGGCTAGATCACACCACAAGCACATGCAATGGAGAACGTTAACAAAGACTCTTCCTCTACAGATGATGGAGTGTTCTTCCTTAACAGATGAGGAAGGGTTGTACCAACCAGGAAACATAAGCATTCCAAGGAGGGTGTCAATGCCACAGGACCCAGGCTCATACCATTCCTAGAACTGGAATCATTACCTCCTTGAGGGTGGTATGTTAGAAGACATAGGTGCACCAAAACATTAGCAGCAAAATATTCTTAGTGACACTTCTAGTGCAACCTCTGACAATCATGCATAACACCGAAGCACTTTCAACAAATGCTGAACTCAATTAATTCCCCATTCTAACCAACATAAAAATGGCGTTGGAGCTCTCCATACTATCTCACCCTTTTTCCACTGTGCTTGATCAAAGGAGAAATGCAAGAACAAATTCTCAAGATTAGGACTCCTGACATCAAAGTCATTCAAAGATTAATATGATTACAGCCAATGGCCCCAAACAGTCAACAATCAAAACGTTGACTCCCAATACAAAAAAAGTGGTTTTGCAAGTTGGCCAGCAGGTTCACCGTCATACCTCTGTTCTCTCAAGCCATCTAAAACATTCCACTCTCACAAACCACAATGTCCCCAACAAAGCCCTCCTCAACAACTCTACAATTAGGCCGGTGCCTCTCTGACCTCACCACCAAATTCAAGGTCTCTGACATCAGACTGCTCATCAAGACGCAGAACTAGAATTCATCAATTCAGTCAGCTATCAACCAATCCTGAGGGACCCATTCTTATAGATATCCAACTGAAAGAAAACCTTTATTCAGCTCTGTGACTTCTGGAAGAAAACAATATCAGACAATCCAGAATGTGTTCTATCCCATTAGAGAGAGTAAATCCACCCTGATTTCTGTCTGGGATGAAAAGACTATGGTGAACAGAAAGAGAACTGTAGCACTTTTACTTTTGGATCTGTGCCACATGTTTGACACAGTCGGGCATCTGGCGTTTCTGCTGAAACTAAAGAACAGGGTACCAGGGAGTTATCCGAAACAGAATTTCTTCCAACCTCCACGACAAATCGCGCATCATCTTTAGGCCTAGGCGGTGAACTCCGCTCCGTTCGCAGAGTTTGAGTAGATTTCTACACTCCGCGCTCTGCGGAGCTCACGAAGTGCAGAAAACTCCGCTCTGCATGGTGAAGCAGAGTTTTTTCCCTGCTCGCGCTTGCAAATGGTAAGTTGGCGAGCACGAGCTGTCGCTCAGGTAGAATTTCAACCTGAGTGGCAGGAAGATCAGTGCGAACGGCAGTTCGCACTGCACTCCGCCACTTGCAGAACTCCACAGAGTTTTTTCGTCACTTCGCGGGGTTCCCCGTAGCGAAACTCTGGAAACTACGCCCAGGCCTATCATCCTGCCTTTTTATACATCATCTCCTTTCAGCAGTGACTAATGTACACTTCACTGCTTGTCTCAGCCCACGACCGGACCCCATCAAGGTCTTCAACTTACCTGCTACAACTATGCTTATAGCACTAAGCTCATCATAGAGTTGTGAATTCCAAAGAACATGGACATCTCAGGATTAGACCACTGACTCAAAGTTGTTGATCTATAGAACCACCTTCAACTTAACTCATCCAAAACAGAGATCCTTACTTGCTGAGATTGGAAGAACTGCCATTACACAGCTTCTGGCTAAAGAGACTCACCTCAACACCAGAGAGGTCAAATGAAGTAAGTATTTTGAGTGTGATCACAGACTTCATACTTTCACTTCACCTCCTAGTGAACAAGAAATGATTTATACTCTGCACAAACTCATCAATGTATTTTTCCATTTATGTTTACATAGAAGCTCCAGGCCTGCATTGTCCTTGTCTTGCCTTGTCCAGACAATGAAAAAAGACTCTACATAGGGGCCACACTCATGCTTCTCTGAATATTCTAATAGGGGGCAGGCACCTGATTGGCACCTTTGATTTACTTATATGTCACGTGTATATGGTAATATATATACCCAGGGCCTGTAAATTAAATGCTAATAGTGGTCTTGCAGTACTCCTTTTGCCACCCCTTAATGTAGCTCTTTAAAACGTGTCTCAGTCTTGCCATTGCAGCCTGTAGGGCAGTTTTAAATGGCTATTTCAACCTCGCAAAACAAACCTTTTGACAGGCCAAAACCTTCATGTTTAATATGTATAAGTTACCCCTAAGGCAGGCCCTAAACGACCCACATGGTAGGAAGCATTGTTTTTAAAAGCAGGACATGAGATTATACATTTTACATGTCCTGGTACTGAAACACTCCTAAATTAGTTTTTCCCTACTGTAATGCCTACCTCTCCGATTGGATAAAATTTGGTTACATTAATACATTTAATGGGTGCTTACTTTTGACTGGAAACAGGTAGAAATGTCACGTTATGTCTCAAATGAATTCTAATTTTAAATCATCTTTTATGGGAAAGTCGCATTTAAATTCACAATTCTCAAAATGCAGCTTTTAGAAAGTTGCCATATTCTTGACCTAGCCATTTGGTGCCTGCTGCTTGTGTCCTGGGTTGCATGACCCTGCTGTTTTATGCTTTGTGTATTCCTCCCAGACATTGAGGCAAAGGGCTTAGGTATGGGCAGGATGGGTGGGAGTGGAGCTGTTTCTGCCCCACTTGCACTTCAAAGAGGATTTCCAACAGCACACACAAAGAGACCTACACTAGTCTTTTGTGACCCTAGACGTCTTCGAGCCTTGGCATGGGAAGGAAGGAACTTTCCAGAACCAGATGTGGGGTAGCCTAGAAGATTCTGCACCTTCAAAGGCTGGCACTAAGTATAAATATGGGACCCTCAGACCAACTCTTAGGTACACTCCTGGACCTGTGGTCACTACAGAAGAACGACTGCTCTGTTCCCCAGAGAACTGCCCTGCTGCTACCAGAGAACTGCACTGCTGCTTGAGGCCTGCCTTGGTCCCCAGAGAATTGCCCTGTTTACTACCAGAGGACTGCCCTGCTGCTTGAGGTTTGCCTTGTTCCGTGAGAATAAGACTAGCCCTGTTCCTTTCATCTAAGGGTCAGTTATCTGACCTTCCGTTCTGAGCTACACGGGTACAACAAGCTGCAGAAGCCTTCCTGTACCTGCCCAGCTGACCTGCTGCAAATGGCCCTGCTTGGACCTGGAACTGGACCTGCTGGAGCCCTACTGCCCTCTGCTGGAGTGAGTCGCTGATCCCTAAGAGGTGCCTTACCAGGTCCTTTATACAGACAGAGGAACTATGGAACCTGCTGCTAACAAAGACAAGAAACATTCAAGACCACATGCAATGGAAAAAGGATACAAAAACTCTCCCTCAACAGATGATGAAGGGTTCTTCCAACCAGCAAACAGAAGCATTCAGATGAGAGAGTGAATTCCACAGGACCCAGTCTCCCACCCTTCCTAGACCTGGAATCATTACCTCCTTGAGGGTGGTATGCTAGAAGACATAGGTGCACCAAAACATTAGCAGCACAATATTCTCGGTGACACTTCTAGTGCAACCTCTGACAATCATGCATTATACCGAAGCACTTCCCACAAAGGCTGAACTCAATTCCTTCCCCATTCCTTTCCACTTCAATGCCTGTCTCAGACCATGACCGGACCCCATCAAGGTCTTCAACCTACCTGCTACAAATATGCTTATAGCACTAAGCTCATCATAGAGTTGTGAATTCCAAAGAACATGTACATCTCAGGATTAGAGCCCTGAATCAAAGTTGTTGATCTATGGAACCACCTTTAACTTAACTCATCCAAAACAGAGATTCTTACTTGCTGAGATTGGAAGAAATGTCATTACACAGCCTTCTGGCTCAAAAGACTCACTTCAACACCAGAGAAGTCAAATGTAAGTAAGTATTTTGAGTGTGATCACAGACTTCAGCCTTTCACTTCACCTCCCAGTGAACAAGAAGTGATTTCTACTCTGTACAAACTCATCAATATATTTTTTCATTTATGTTTACATAGAAGTTTCATGCCTGCATTGTCCTTGTCTTGCCTTGTCTAGACTATGCAAATAGACTCTACATAGGGGCCGCATTCATGCTTCTCTGAACATTCCTATATGTGGCAGGTACCCCTCCAGTTATTGTAATTTTTTTTTTGTCGTTAGGATGCTCTGCACATTACCGCTGCTAACCAGTCCTAACATGCTTGTGTCGTCTCCTTAAAACATGGTAAAATTGGCCTACACCTGATTGGCACATTTAATTTACTCATAAGTCCCTTGTATATGGTACTACATGTACCCAGGGCCCGTAAACTAAATGCTAATAGTGTGGTCGCAGTTCTCCTTTTGCCACAACCTAATGTAGCTCTTTAAAACATCTCATGTTTGCCATTGCAGCCTGGAGTGCAGTTTTAAATGGCTATCTTGACCTGGTAAATGAAACCTTTTGTCAGGCCAAAACCTTCATGTTTAATATGTATAAGACACCCCTAAGGTAGCCCCTAAACAGCCCACAGGGCAGAATGCATTGTATTTAAAAAGTAGGACATGAGATTTTAAGTTTTACATGACCTGGTAGTGAAAACCCCTGAATTTGTTTTTCACTATTGTAAGGGCTACCTCTCTGATTGGATAAAATTTGGTTACAATGTCACATTTAATAGGTGCTAACTTTTGACTGGGAACAGGTAGAAATGTCACGTTTGGTCTCAAATGAATTGTAATTTTAAATCATTGTTTATGGTAAAGTCTCATTTTAAGTCACAATTCTGAAAATGCTGCTTTTAGAAAGTTGCCATATTCATATCCTAGCCATTTGGTGCCTGCTGCCAGTGTCCTGGGTCGCATGACCCTGCTGTTTTACGCTTTGTGTATTCCTCCCAGACAGTGAGACAAAGGGCTTAGGTATGGGCAGGATGAGCCGTCCTGGCAGGATGGGTGGAGCTGTTCTCTGCCCCACTTACAGTTCAGAGGGGATTTCCTATAGCTTGCACAAAGAGACCTAACACTAGTCTTTTGTGACCCTAGACATCTTGGAGCTTTGGCAGGGGAAAGAAGGAACTTTCCAGAACCAGATGTGAGGTAACCTAGAAGATTCTGCACCTTCAAAGGCTGGCACTAGGTATAAAAATGGGACCCTCAGACCAAGTCTCTAGTACACTCCTGGACCTGTGAACACTACAGAAGAAGGACTGCCCTGTTTCCCAGAGAACTGCCCTGCTGCTTCCAGAGGACTGTACTGATGCTTGAGGCCTGCCTTGGTCCCCAGAGAATTGCCCTGCTGCTTGACGTCTGTCCTGTTCTGTGAGAAATAAGACTAGCCCTGTTCCTTTCATCCTAGCCTAGCTGAGTTACTCCAAGGGTCAGTTATCTGACTTTTCATTCTGAGCTACACGGACACAACAAGCTCTAGAGGCCTTCCTGTATCTGCCCAGCTGACCTCTTGCAACTGGCCCTGCCTGGACCTGGAACTGGACCTGTGGAGCCCTGCTGTCCTCTGCTGGAGTGAGTCATTGATCCTTCAGAGGTGCCTCCCGAGGTCTTTTATGCAGACAGGCGAACTATGGAACCTGCCGCTAACAAAGACAAGAAACATTCAAGACCTCACGCAATTTACAAAGGCTACAAAATCTCTTCCTCAACAGATGATGAAGGGTTCTTCGAACCAGCAATTAGAAGCATTACAAGGAGAGAGTGAATTCCACAGGACCCAGTCTCCCACCCTTCCTAGACCTGGAATCATAACCTCCTTTAATGGTGGTATGTTAGAAGACATTGGTGCACCAAAACATTAGCAGCACATTATTCTTAGTGACACTTCTAGTGCAACCTCTGACAATCATGCATAACACCGAAGCACTTCCCACAAAGGCTGAACTAAATTCCTTCCCCATTCCAACCAACATAAAAATGGCTTTGGAGCTCTCCATACTATCTTAACCTTTTCCCACTGTGACAGTCACCAATCAAAATTTTGACTCCCAATATAAAAAAATGGTTTATGCAAGTTGGCCTGCAGGGTCACCGTCACATCTCTGTTCTCTTAAGCCATCTAGAATATTCCACTCTCACAAACTGCAATGGCCCCCGCAAAGCCCTCCTCAACAACTCTAAAATTAGGCTGGTGCCTCTCTAACCTCAAGACCTCAACTCTGAATTCAAGATCTCTGACATCAGACTGCTCATCAAGATATAGAACTACAACTCATCAATTCTGTCAGCTATCAACCAATCCCCAGTGACCCATATTTATAGATATCCAACTGAAGAGAAACCTTTAATCAGCTCTGTGGCTTCTGGAAGAAAATATTATCAGACTATCAGAATGTGTTCCATACCATTAGAGGCAGTAAATCCACCCTGATTTCTATCTGACAAAACAATGGCGAACAGAAAGAGAACTTCAGCACTTTTACTTTTGGATCTGTCCCACACGTTTGACACAGTCGGTCATCTGGCCTTTCTCCTGAAACTAAAGAATATGGTACCAAGGAGTTATCCTAAACAGATTTTCTTCCTACCTCACCGACAAATCGTGCATCATCTTCCTGCCCTCGTATACATCATCTCCTCTCAGCAGTGACTGGTGTACCTGAAGTGTCAATCCTCTCACCTTTCCACTTCAATGCCTGTCTCAGACCATGACCGGACCCCATCAAGTTCTTTAACCTACCTGCTGCAACTATGCTTATGGAACAAAGCGTATCATAGAGTTGGAAATCCAAAGAACATGGACTTCTCAGGATTAGACCACTGACTCAAAGTTGTTGATCTATGGAACCACCTTAAACTTAACTCATCCAAAATGGAGATCCTTACTTGCTGAGATTGAAAGAACTGCCATTACACAGCCTTCTGGCTCAAGAGACTCACCTAAACACCAGAGAGGCCAAATGAAGTAAGTACTTTGAGTGTGATCACAGACTTCATCCTTTCACTTCACCTCCTAGTGAACAAGAAGCGATTTCTACTCTGTACAAACTCATCAATATAATTTTTCATTTATGTTTACTAGAAGCTCCAGGCCTGCATTGTCCTTGTCTTGCCTTGTCTAGACTATGCAAATAGACTCTACATAGGAGACACACTCATGCTTCTCTGAATATTCCCATATGGGGCAGGCACCCCTCCATTTATTTTTAATTCCTTTTTTCTTGTCGTTAGGACACTGTGCACATTACCACTGCTAACCAGTGCTAACATACTTGTGCCCTCTCCTTAAAATATGATAAATTGGCCTACACCTGATTGACACATTTAATTTACTTATAATTCCCCTGTATATGGTACTACATGTACCCAGGGCCTGTAAATTAAATGCTATTGGTGGGGTCACAGTACTCCTTTTGCCACCCCCTAATTTAGCTCCTAAAACATGTCTCAGGGTTGCCATTGCAACCTGCAGTGCAGTTTTGAATGGCTATTTCGACCTGGTAAATGAAACCTTTTGTCAAGCAAAAACCTTCATGTTTAATATGTATAAGTCACGCCTAAGGTAGGCCCTAAACAGTCCACATGGTAGGATGCATTGTATTTTAAAAGTAGGACATGAGATTTAAAGTTTTACAAGTCCTGGTAGTAAAACCTCCTAAATGTGTTTTTTACTACTGTAAGGCCTACCTCTCCGAATGGATAACATCTGGTTACATTATTACATTTAATAGGTGCTAATTTTTGACTGGGAACAGGTAGAAGTGTCATGTTTGCTCTCAAATGAGTTGTAATTTTAAATCGTCGTCTAGTGCAAAATTGCATTTTAAGTCCAAATTCTGAAATTTTCAAAAGTTGCCATATTCTTGTCCTAGCCACTTGGTGCCTGCTTTAAGTGTCCTCGGTCTCATGGCCCTGCTGTTTTATGCTTTGTGTAATCCTCCCAGACAGTGAGACAAAGGGCTTAGGTATGGGCAGGATGGGCCTTCCTGGCAGGATGGGTGGGGTGGAGCTGTTCCCTGCCCCACTTGCACTTCGAAGGGTATTTCCTATAGCATACACAAAGAGACCTAATATAATTTTTTTGTGACCTTAGACTTCTTGGAGCCTTGGCAGAGGAAGGAAGGACCTTTCCAGAACCAGATTTGGAGTAGCATAGAAGATTCTGCACCTTCAGATGCTGGCACTACGTATACATATGAGACCCTCAGACCAACTCTTCAGTACACTCCTGGACCTGTGGACACTACAGAAGAAGCACTGCCCTGTTTCCCAGAGAACAGCCCTGCTGCTACAAGAGGACTTCACTGCTGCTTGAGGCCTGCCTTGGTCCCCAAAGAATTTCCCTGCTGCTACCAGAGGACTGCCCTGCTGCTTAAAGTCTGCCCTGTTCTGTGGGAAGTAAGACTGGCCCTGCTCCTTTCATCCTAGCCTATCTGAGTTACTCCAAGGGTCAATTATTTGACCTTCTGTTCTGAGCTACACGAACACAACAAGCTCCAGAGGCCTTTCTGCACCTGCCCAGATGACCTGCTGCAACGGGCCTTGC
This sequence comes from Calotriton arnoldi, assembly GCA_963921515.1. Classification (NCBI taxonomy): domain Eukaryota; kingdom Metazoa; phylum Chordata; class Amphibia; order Caudata; family Salamandridae; genus Calotriton; species Calotriton arnoldi. The sequence goes on from CAWUFW010018009.1 coordinate 14,108, forward strand.
CTGGACCTGGAATTGGACCTGCCGGAGTCCTGCTGCCCTCTAATGGAGTGAGTTCCTGATCCCTAAGAGGTGTCTCCCCAGGTCCTGACCCTTGAGTGGCATCAGAGTGTACTCCTCCCTGCCTAACTGAAGGTTCCATCAAATCAGGCTTGAAGCTAGGCGAAGTCCTACAAAGCCTCACCGCACAGCTGAGAGCTTCATCAGAACCGGTGCCGAGCAACACAGACCCCTGCAAAGCCTCACCGAACACTTGCAAGTTCCTCAGAACCGACACCCGGCGGTGCAAATCCCTTCAAAGCCTCTCCACACAGCTGAGAGCTTCATCGGTAGCAACGCAAAGCCCCACAAAGCCTTGCTGAACAGCTGAAAGCCTCACTGGAACAGGGATGACACAAATCCTTGCAAACCAACACTGCTCAGACCTTGCACTAACAACATAAGGTACAAATCTCAGTTGGCCAAATGTGGTGGCCTGAACTAGTGACTTTGTCCAGGTCCAGTGTGACCAGATACCCATATTTGGCACTTTGTACGTTTAGGTGTTATACTTACCTAAAACTTTGAAATTCAATATTTCTGGTTCTACGGATTGGATTTTTGTTGTTATGTTCTCATTTTATTTAATAAAGTGTCCTCTATTTATCTAAAATGGTGTTTGATTTTTCTTGTGCGGTGTTTTCACTCTTTTACTGTTTATGTGCTGCAAAAATAATTTACATAGAGCCTCCAAGTTAAGCCTCACTGCTTTAGTGTTTGGCTACCACAGGGTCAAGCAGAAACAAATTTGTGACATTTGTGGTTCACCCTGACAAGGATTGTGTTTGTTTGCTTGAGTAGGATTCCATCACCCTCAATCAGTAACCCAGTTTCTTACAGCTAGAAATTCTGCCTTTAAGGAACTCAGCTTTGTTCACAGGGTCGTTTGCTGTAACATACCATCCTTCATCCTAGTGCAACTGCAAACATCTTCATTCAACATGATCTCTATTCTAGACTGGCACCTTGGCTTGATCATCCACTCTACAGGAACCAATGTCTCGATGGTTTCTTTTAACAGGCCAAGGAACCATGGAGCTATCTTCTAACAAGGACAATAAACATCCAAGACCGCATGCAAGGCAGAAAGGCAATAAACACTTTTCTCAACAGATGATGGAGGGTTCTTCCTTAACAGAGGATGAAGGGATCCACCAATCAGCAAACAGAAGCATTCTGAGGAGAGTGTGGATGCTACAGGACCCAAGCTTATACCCTTTCAAGAACAGATATAATTACCTCTTCAAGGGTAGTATGTGAGAACACATAGGTACAGCAACTTAGTCCCAGTGACATGGCTTGTGCAACCTACAACAATCATGCATAACAGCAGGCACTTCCCACAATTGCTGCACTCAATTTCTACCCCATTCCAACCAACATAACAATCACTTAGGAGCTCTGCATACTATCGAACCCTTCTTCCACTGTGCTACACAGAAAGGAGCACAATAGGAGCTCACCTGTAACCAACAGATACAACATGAAAACACGTTTTGTAGAGCCCCCACTACAGGCCCACATTTTTCAACCTAGCACAACCCTCCGCAAAGCACTTTGCCACCTCAGCAGAAGTGTGAAGCACTATGTAAGTGCACCGACAACACCTTATTGTACGTTTTGCATGTGGGTGCTTCTGTGGCGAACTGCATCTGAAAATGTTGTTTTCTGGGTTTTATCACAATTGTTCTTCTTCTTTCCAGCCTGCTTGAGGGCACTGTAGGATTAGAGACCACATAATTTAGGCAAAACAGTGTAATGCACAGACTACCTCTCTACTCAGAGTGCTGACGATAATAACTCAGAAGGATCGAAGGTTAAATTGGCCTGGGAAGCATTAAAACGCATGACCTGCATATCACACGAGATGTCTGCAACAAACGCTTAACTCAGTATGCCACTTTGCACGCCAGGAATGTTAATCTATTTTTTTATCAATTAAATTAAAATCACTCATGAGTCCTAAAATCAGAATGCCTTAAGCGTAGGTCAAAGCCCAGGCGACGTGACATGGAATCATGTAATAGCTTGAGAGACATTTAGTAGAACAAAGCTATTTGCAGTTTTAAAATACTTATCAAAACAACAATTCTTATAAACACTGGATAATTTGACTTTTATGTGAAATAGATTAAAGAACACCCACTTTTTACTGATTTCTATGTGTCTTCACCATCTAAGGCAATTAGATTTCTTGTTTCAAACTAAATTTGACAATCAGAACTAATTTAATATAAGTGGGGTTTCTTATTCTTAAGCCTCATATCTGTCCCACAGAGCCTAATGGTTCTAATATGGCTGATTTTTTAAAGTAATATTTGTTCTCTTCTAATGAACATATCATTTATTCCTGTCACACTCTTGGTACAGAGAAGCAAAGGTACCTCGTCTGTCAGAGAACTGCACAAAGGTCAAACATCTATCATTAGTCTATGTGTGAATCGAAAACATATCAATAAACGTATAATAGTAGGAAATTGCTTCAGGGAGTGAGCATTTTCCTTTGCGACTAAATAGTGGTAGTTGAGGGGTGTGGCCAAGATGGTGGGGGGTTAAGACTTGCTTCACTGTGTCTCTGTCCCCGCCATCCATCAGGCCGGAAACCACGCTGCTGCGATTGCACCATGGGGCCCGAGGTGCATGTCATACGCAGGCAGGTCGCTCCCCACGCTGCTGCACGGCTCTGCCTGCATTGTTTTTGCCTAATCTTGTATTTTTCCCCTGTGCCTAACTTGCTTTCTTGCCCAGACTTGTTTTTATTCCTCTGTGCCTGTACTTGCTTCTTGCCCAGACTTGTTTTTATTCCTCTGTGCCTGTACTTGCTTTCTTGCCCAGACTTGTTTTTATTCCCCTGTGCCTAACTTGCTTTCTTGCCCAGACTTGTTTTTATTCCTCTGTGCCTGTACTTGCTTTCTTGCCCAGACTTGTTTTTATTCCCCTGTGCCTAACTTGCTTTCTTGCCCAGACTTGTTTTTATTCCTCTGCCTGTACTTGCTTTCTTGCCCAGACTTGTTTTTATTCCCCTGTGCCTAACTTGCTTTCTTGCCCAGACTTGTTTTTATTCCTCTGTGCCTGTACTTGCTTTCTTGCCCAGACTTGTTTTTCCTTCCTGTGCCTAGTTCTCCCGTGGCCCCCGCCCGTTTTTCCTGCCGCTGCGTCCCTTCGGCCCCGCCACCCTGCAATCCCATTCGCCACCCCGCTCCCGCCTCCCAGCTGCCCCTCCCTCCCACATCCCCTCATATGGAGGCCGCGCAGCGGACGCGCAGCGGACGCGCGCAGCGGGCGCGTCGCTGGCGCCCGGAAGGCGCGCCTAAGGCAAGCCCGTCTGCGCCTGGACCGCGCCCAGCGCCAGGACCCCTGGACCCCGCGAACGCCACAATGCCCGACACCGCTACGATGCCAGAACCCTCCACGCACTCAACACCGGACGATCAGACACCTGCTTCTTGGCCGGCCCGAAGCGCACCCACGGAGCTTTCACCTGCCGGAACTGCAGCTTCACAAGCATCCGCCCCACCATGCTGCCGACCAGGAAAGAACCCAACCACCTCAGATGCATCCTTCTCAACACCCGCTCCGCCCGCAAACACGCCATTGAACTCTGGGATCTACTCGACTCAACCTCCCCAGACGTCGCCTTCCTGACGGAGACCTGGCTGAACCCCACCTCAGCACCCGACATAGCCATAGCCATCCCGGAAGGCTACAAGATCACCCGCAGGGACCGCACCAACAGAGCAGGAGGAGGAATCGCCATCGTCCACAGAAACACTCTCAGTCTCGACCAACACCGACGACACCCTCAGCACCGCAGAACACCTGCACTTCCAGATCCACACCGACCCCAACACCACCCTCAGAGGAACCCTCATCTACAGACCCCCCGGACCCCGACCACAGTTCAGCGACTCCATCGCCAAGTTCGACAGCACACACGCCCTCGCCTCCACGGACTACATCCTCCTCGGGGACCTGAACTTCCACCTCGAGAACAACAACAACACCAACTCCACCACCCTGATCGACAACCTAGCCAGCAGCAGGTTGGACTACGGAAACGCCCTCTAGGCAGGAGCCTCGGCCAAACTCCTAAGACGGCTCCAACGCATCCAGAACGCCTCTGCACGCCTGATCCTCGACATCCCTCGCCGCAGCCACATCACACCCCACCTGAGAGACCTGCACTGGCTCCCGGTCAACAAGAGGATAACCTTCAAGCTCCTCACCCACGCACACAAGGCACTCCACAACACCGGACCAACGTACCTCAACAGACGACTCAGCTTCTACACCCCCACCCACCAGCTCCGCTCCACCGACCTCGCCCTCGCCACAGTCCCCCGCTTCCGAAGAGCAACCTCCGGTGGCAGATCGTTCTCCCACCTCGCCGCCAAGACCTGGAACACCCTCCCCATCCACCTACGGCAGACCCAAGACCTGCTGACCTTCAGAAAACTCCTCAAGACCTGGCTTTTCGAGCAGTAGCAGCACTCCCCACCCCAGCACCTTGAGACCCTCACGGGTGAGTAGTGCGCTTTACAAAGGATATGATTGATTGATTGATTGACCAGAGACAGCGGGGGTGAGGTGGACCCCCCCCTCCGAGGCCCGACAGCTACCTGATAGCCACCGACTGAGCGGAGTGCAAATGCAGGGACATGGACTGGGAATGGCGGCTGCCGTGATGCTGATGAGGTGAGTCGTGGCCCGCCTCCCCTATAACAGCTGACTCCTCTGGTGGCACTACCTACCTGCAACTTGGCCTGAAGTGGGCTTGCTTCTTCAGACACCAGGCAACCTGATGAGACCTCCTTGCACTCTGCATCGGGCCACACGCAGAAAATGATGCCGGCCTGAGGGGGGTTGGGCAGTGCGATGAGGCCTCATACCTGTTCTCCACCATGCAGCTGACTCACTCCTGACCGCCCTGTAATGCGCTGCCAACTTGCTCCTAGGCCCGGATGGGGGCTGATTCTTTCAGGCACCAGGCATCCAGCTGAAACCTCTGCACCTTCTGCACTGAGCCACAAGTAGCAGAGTGGCGGCTGGCGCACTGCAAGGGGCAGTTTTATAGGGCCTGCTAACTGCTCCTCGCCGCCTATTTGACTTTCTGCTTCTAGCAGCCTGCCATAGCCCCATGCCAAAGAGGGGCCCTACATTAGGGAGTGACCCAACATAAAGGAATGCCTCGAGCCATTAACTGCTGTTACCACATAGGCCTGTTCAGCTATGGACGCTATAATGAGCAGAGTACAGGCCCAAGGCCATTAGTGCAATTCTCCTCTGGAGCTACCTCTTTCACACAGCTTCAGTGGCCACACCTTCACCCAGACCAATAATCATCACCCCTGGCATCCTACTACAGTAAGGCCGCCTGACTGTTTCTGTTGCGCGGGCTTGCTCCCCCATTGACCATGGTTAGCCTTTGCTATGACTGGCCGTGCAGCAAGGGATTAGGAGGGTATCATCGTGGGAACCGAGGTCAACGCCTAGAGCCTCCACATAATCTGGCTCTCCCACTGAACAGGGTGCTTCTGCGCCGGGTTCGCTTTGCTCAGAGCCCGGCTGTAACTGGTTAGCTTTGGAGTCTACAGGTGGTGCGCTCTAGTAGTATGACATTATAACACAAGCTGGCTGGCTGGTCCAAGGAGTGGGACCCCACATACTGACTGTAATATGACTAGACATTTGATCCGCTTCATCCAGCTCACACTGAGCAGCATTCGCTGCATTTTGAATCACATCAGTCCCTTGGGGGCAACCTAATACCGAAGCATGCGGGGTGAGGGCCAACATTTATTCAAGACATGAACATTGGGAATCCTTGATGGAATACCGCTCGGCCCTGACTGAAACCAACTCCAAAACTTAGGGGCCGGGGGCTGGGAGTAAGGTTTGGCCTCTCATATTCACATCACCCCCACCAACTACGTGGCAATGGCCACAGCAAGAGCAAAGAAGGACCGATCCCTTTAGGACATGCTGGCCAAGCAGGTTGGAGGACAACAGGGGGACAAGCCATCATCGGCCAAAGTGGAGCACCAGACAGATGGTGATGACCCATAGGGGCCACTAACTCACTACTTCTTGGAAGCTTCATTAGCATTTCTCCGTGATGACCTCCAGACGGTCAAGAAGGACTTATCAAATGATCTCAGGGAGGCCCGGTGTGACCTTGAAGAAGTGGGGGACCATGTCTCCACATTCGAAGATCACAAAACAAGCCTGGATGAAGAAGTCGAACAGCTCTGTCAGGAGGTCATCCAGCTCCAAGAGCAGCAATTGCTGTCCGCAAAGCCAGAGAACACCACCCAGTTCCATTCCAAGGACACATACCTATGCCTTATCAGGACTTGGTGGCTGTCAAGTTACGGAGACGCCGTGACTTTCGCCTTGTCACTGCCCATCTACGGAGCAAAGGCATTTTGTACTACTGGGCCCACCCTTCCCTCATTATCTTTAGCTTGGATGGAAAACTACATTAGCTCTGCACTCTCCCAGAGGCATGCTGGGTGCTGGGCATCGAGAGTCCGGATGACAGAAGCCAGCAACCCAACTCTAGGAGTCAGAGGCCCCATAATCGATCACACTGGCAAAGAACCACAACAGCACCCACAGGGGAAAAAGCCAGACTCATAGACCAAGGCAAAAGAATGAAGATCGGTGCTTAAGAAGCTGTCTGGTGACATGGGCAGCCCAGATGCAACCTGATCACTGTGGGAGCCCTGAGCTTACTTTTATTCTTGTGGCATGGGGGGTCTGGGGCAAGGGGCAGAGGTCAGGAAGCCTTGAGCCAAAATAAAGACCCTAATCTCTCATTCCTAATGGGACACTTATTTCATTTCCGGGGCCCTATGCCCGGAACAATGTTGTTTTTGTTTATGATTTATGCAGTTATGTTTATTTTTGGGGGTACTCACAGGAAATTGTGTTGAGCTGTCTCATCTACATAGGCACATACAGGTTGGGCACTAGGCGACGTTGGTCCTGCACGAATGAAGACTGGGCTCTACCCAGAAACATCTTCACAACACACTATTCTCTTCCAGGGGATCCTCACCAAAGTCATAACCACTGAATATTCCCGCCAATGCGCGGGGACCCCGGAAAACTAAAAAAATTATACATGAAAACATATATATACAGCTCTATATATATACATATATCATTTTTCCACACATCAATGCAGCCTTCAATAAGGTAACAAGAGAGGCTAATCAAAAGCACTGAGAAACTGTTTTTGCCACCATATAATATAGAAAACATAGACAAAGGAGGAAAAGTGACCCTTGAACTCTCTTTAATGAGTAGAATTAAAAAAACTGTATCTGCAAAATAGCAGTAATTATTAGCCTATAGGCTGCATTGAACAACACTTGCATGGAAAATTAAAGCAATAGTAAAGGTAAAAGGCACTGGCACCATGCCTTTAAGGCAGCCATGACCCCTAGCTTCCTATCATGCCTCAGGGGTGACAGTTAGGTCAGTTGTTCTTTCCGGCTCCTTCAGTCACGACCCTGGAGTTTTCAGCTCTGACTAAAGTTGACTTTTTGTCAATAATTTTCACTTTTATAGGTGATTTTTTACCTTCACTTGACCTTTTTCAACTATTAGAGTAAGGAACCTCCTTTTCTGACAGAAACCTAGATCTTTTTCTGTCATAAAATGCCTTCTCTTTTTGAACCTTGTCCCTCCTGTGGCAAGAAGAAGGCCAAATATGACACACACTCAGTGTGTATACTCTGCCTGCCTGAGTCTCACACCTCTGATGCTTGCCAAAATTTCAAGAAGCTGTCTACACGTACTCTCAGGGAGAGGGAGATAATTCATCTCTATGGCCTCTCTGAGAAGCAGAAATCCACCTCCAGAGGAAGATCTTCTGTAAGGCATAAGAAGAAAAGGTCCAGGTCGGGGTCTAGAAGTAAGGTCCTGATCTGTTCCCCATCTGCGTCGGGATTGGCATCGAATAGACCTCCAGCGGCGAAGAAGCGAGTACCTTCGCCGTCAAGATCGCAGTCGAGACCTCCATTGACAACAGTATCGGCGTCGAAGAGCAGACTGCCGGATCCTTCGCTGGCATCAACTCGGCGGCGGTCAATGTCGAGGAATTGGTCTCTGTCGGCGTTAGCCAAACGTTCGATGTCGAAGCTCAACACTCTGTCGATGACATCACAGGTAAGTTTGACGTCGAAGCACAGGGCTCCTTCGACACCTTCAGATAGATGGTCGACGTTGAAGCACAGAACTCCGTCAGCGTCTTCTCATAGGCGCTTGACATTGAGGCACGGGACTCCGTCGGCGTCTTCTCATAGGTGCTCGACGTCAAGGCGCTCCCCTCTGTCGACGTCAACCAGACAACGATCAACATCAAGGCTTAGATACTCACCGGAGCGACATTGGTCAACATCCAGCAGACGATCGCCTTCGGCAACGCAGCAGCCGGTGTCAAGACATCTGTCTCTGTCAGCATCTGTTCGGTCGAAGTCCAGGGATACTCCGTCAAGATCGACGTTGAAAGCTAGGACACAGCTGGTACACCACTCTCCGTCAGTTCCTTCTCTCCCGTTGGTGAGAGTTCAATCGCCTTTGGTGACCCAAGAAACACCGACACCACGCTCAACGTCGAGGCACTCTCTCCAGTCGGCATCGACTCATCATTCTGACCGATCAAGATCAGGACGCACGGTGTCATCAACCTCAAGGTCACCGGAGGTTATCCTGTCAACTTCTAGCAGCTCAGAGTCATCTCCGGAGTGCTCCTTTCCACAGGAGACAGAGGCCCCTTCACTGGAGGAGGCAAGGAGGCAAAAATCACCCTCTGTACATCTCTCCCTTAGGTGGATGTTGCCACTGTCTGGCACAAATCCACAACGGCGCCGGTACAAGAACTTCAGGAATACTCGAGTCCACAGCACAGGTCACCACTGGCTCGTCTGGTGCAGGCAGCAGATCTCTCACCTACAACTCCTTCAAGGGGTCGAGATCAGGCCTGTACAGGGACAACTTCCTCAAAAGGAGGTCTGCATTATTGGGGACTTCGGAAAAGACACAGATCTCCGACTCAATCCCCTTCTTCGACTCAGTCGTCGAAAAGGGACTATTCTCCGAACCTAACGGACAGTCCACCTTCGAGGGTCTCCCCATTGGATGATGTCAGTACTTTTCAAAAGGTACTGGCCAGGGGGGTAACAAAATTGAACATCGACATGCCTACACCCCAAACTTCATCCTCTGTGATTTTGGACCACATTACACCACAGATCAGCGGCCAGACCTTTGTTGCTTCTAGTACCGGGTCTCCTGCAGCCTGTTATGGATGTGTTCCTCAACCCTGCAACTATCAAGACCGCACCAGCAAGGATCTTGAAAAAATACAGGCCTCCAGAAGAGGATCTGCTATTCCTTTGAGCTGATCCGCCTCCAGACTCTGTGATCATCGTGGCGGCTAAAAAGACACATGCAGTCGCGTCATCTTCAACAGTGCCTCCTGAGAAGGACAGTAGAACACAGGACTCCTGGGGAAGAAAAGTCTGTGGTACCTCGGCCTCCATGCTGAAAGTTTCAAGTGCCTCAGCTCTGTTGGGGCGCTATGATAGAGCCTTGTGGGATTCTCTAGAAAGGTTTAAACACAAGATTCCCAAAGAGGACCGTAGGGATTTCAAAGAGGTGCTGCAGGAAGGAGGTTTGGTGGCTAATCAAATCATTAGTGCTGCAGCTGATGGTGCTACCCTAGCTGCTCACTCCTATGCACATGGGATGTGTGCCAGACGTTCATCCTGGCTTCGGCTTACAGCACTAAAGCACGAAGCTCAGCAACGGATCCTAAACCTACCCTTTTCAGGATCTTCCTTATTTGGCACACATATAGATGATGAAATGTCAAGAATGAAACCGGAGTTAGACAGCTTGAAAGCGGTAGGTCTTGAAAAGAGAAAGGAGTTCAGGCGCAGATACCGGCCATATGACTGCCGCCCTTTCCATCAGAGGGTTCAAATCCCAACAACACCAAACCCGAACCCACTATCAGGGGCGTCGCACACCCAGAGGGAGAGGGGCTTCACGTCAATCTGCTACCTCAGCAAAAGCCCCATCAAAACAATGAACAATCTCTTCCTCCGTTGCCGTTTCCCACTCCAGTAGGGGAAAGTATAACCATTAACATGGAAGAGTGGCGCAGCATCACAAACAATCAATGGGTATTAAGTACGCTGCAGAATGGGTTATCTCTACGCTTCCGTAATCACCCTTCGGAGATCCCCAGTAAAGACCGCGTGCTACCAACTGCAGGCACTAAAGCAGGAAGTATCCACTCTCCTACAAAAATCAGCCATCAAAGAAGTTCCTATATCCCAACGGGGTTGAGGGGTATACTCAAGGTACTTTTTAGTGAGAAAGAAAGGTAAAAAATCAGAATTCAGATCCATCCTGGATTTGCGCTCTCTCAACAAATTCATCCGGAAGGAAACATTTCACATGTTGGCTCTCCATCAAATATATCCTCATCTCCAGCAAGGGGACTGGATGTGTTCAATAGACCTGCAAGATGCATATTTTCACGTACCGATCAGTCGACGTCACCGGAAGTTCCTGCGCTTTCTGGTGGGAGCCAAGCATTATCAATTCAAAGTCCTGCCCTTCGGGTTGAAGGCAGCTCCCAGAGTGTTTACCAAATGCATGGCAGTAGTAGCAGCTGCTATAATGTGACAAGGAATGTTTGTTTACCCTTAGCTCGACAACTGGCTTCTGAAGGGCCCATCCCCCCAGTGTGTGAGGGCCCACTACCAACGCTCTCTAGCGCTTTGCCAAAGTCTGGGCCTTCATGTCAATTTCGAGAAGTCAGTTCAACATCCTACTCAAAGAATCCACTATCTGGGCGCAACAATAGACTCTGCAAAAGGAAAAGTGTGTCCTTCGGAGGAGAGACTATCATCTATCACTCTGAAGTTCAAGCAGATCCTTCACCATACGTCCCCTTCAGTTCGGCAGGTTGCCTCTCTCCTGGGGTCGTTGGCATCCTGCATTTTTCTCGTCCCCAATGCCAGGTTGAGGATGCGTCCTTTACAGCAGGATCCGGAGGACAAGTGGGATCAACGAACCTCACGATGGAACAACAAGATCTGTCGAGAGCAGCCAGATCAACTATTCCATGGTGGATACAACAGGAAAACCTCTTGGAGGGAGTTCCATTCCATCAGCCTCCTCCGACACAAACGCTAATCACAGATGCTTCCCTCCAGGGTTGGGGAGTGCACATGTGGTCTCTCCAAACTCAAGGTCGGTGGTCGGCAAAAGAGCAGATGTATCACATTAACATGCTGGAGCTACGGGCTGTGCATTTGGCCCTCAAGGCTTTTCTTCCCTCCATCCAGACCAGCTTCTTACTAGTCCAGACGGACAATACGACCACCATGTACTATCTAAACAGACAAGGAGGGACTCGATCACGTTCTCTGTCCCTGGAGGCTCAAGCGCTCTGGCATTGTCTCCTAGCAAGGAAACTGTCGATCACAGCGGTACATCTACCAGGAGAGCAAAACGCTCAAGCAGATTCCCTCAGTCGCCACTTCGATGATCAACAAGACTGGGTTCTACACGACGAAGTGGTAGAAAGCATTTTTCGAGGGTGGGGTTGTCCGAGCATCAACCTTTTCGTGGACGAGACAAAGAAAACATGCCACGACTTCGTGTCAAGGTTCTACCGACCAGGATTGAGAGGGAATGCCCTTTTGAATAACTGGTCAAGGGGCTTTGTGTACGTTTTTCCCCCTCTCCCTCTCATCCCAAAGATCGTAACCAAGCTCTCCCATTCCAGGGTGAGAATGATTCTGATCGCTCCAGACTGGCCACGACAGTGGTGGTACCCAGACCTTCTTCACCTATTGGAAGGTCCACACAAGAGGCTGCCGTGCAGACTGGACCTGCTGTCCAAGATGAATGGGATCATTCATCACCCCAACCTTCCCTCGCTAATCTTGGCAGCCTGGCTTCTGAGGTCCTCCAGTATGGACACTTAGGGCTTCCTCAGGACTGCATGGGCATTTTGAAAGAAGCGAAAAGGCCTTCTACAAGACACTCTTATGCATTCAAATGGAAACGTTTCTGTTTGTGGTGTTTGCAGAATGTTTTTTAACCTACCAAGGGGCAAGAGGAGGTGATTTTACCCTATCTCCTCCTTTTAGCAGAGTCAGGCCTGAAATTCTCTTCCATAAGGGTACACCTGGCGGCCATTACGGCATACAGGCGTTCTCCTTCTCAATCTTCCTTTTTCTGGTTGCAAGTAGTAAAGGATTTCTTGCAAGGGTTAAAGAAGGTTTATCCTCCTATCCGAGCTCCTTCACCTCCCTGGGAGCTGAATCTTGTTCTGTCCAAGCTCATGGGTCCTCCTTTTGAGCCTATTCACAAAGCATCCCTCCAACACCTTACATGGAAGGCCGCTTTACTAGTAGCAATCATGTCTGTACGAAGGGTGAGTGAGCTACAAGCGCCCTGGTCTAAGTAACCGTACACGCTTTTTTACCACAACAGAGTCGTTCTGAGGACCCACCCCTCCTTTCTTTCAAGGTGGTGTCGGACTTCCATGTTAATCAATCCATCTCGCTACCTACCTTTTTTCCGAATCCCTCTTCACCAGCTGAGAGGTCTATTCATTCCCTAGACCTGAAAAGAGTTTTGAAATTCTATTTGGACAAGTCTAAAGCTATTAGGAAATCTGATCAACTGTTTGTAAATTATGGTTCCATCAGAACAGGTTTCCCAGCATCTAAGCGTTCCATCTACAGATGGATAGTGTCATGTATCAAGCTGTCTTACCAGTTGGCTCAGAAACCACTTGGCACTACTCCCAAGGCTCATTCCACTAGAGGGAAAGCAGCAACTGTAGCTTTTCCGAACAATGTACCGAATGCTGAGATCTGTAAAGCAGCCACTTGGAAATCGATACATACAGTTACAAGACACTATTGTCTCGACTCTGATACCAGAGCAGATACTCAAGTGGGCCAAGCTTCCTAATACATTTGTTTCAATGCTGAATCAACCATAATTACTTTGATTGGTTCACCTCTCATTTGTCTGCAGGCGGATGATGGGCTTGCTACTCGATTCAGTGCTCATGACTATTGATGAGGATCCCCTGGAAGAGAAGGATAAGTTACTTACCTGTAATCCTATATCTCTTCCAGGGGAATGTATGATGTTACAATGCATACATTTACAACGCATGCCTTTACAATGCAGTTTTTACATCGCAACATCCTTTACAACGCATTCCTTTACATCGCATAATACCTTTACAACGCATACCATTACATTGCATTGAAGGTAAGTGTTGGATAGTATAGGGGTAAAAATTACTATTCTAACTTCAGTGGGTGCAACAGTAGGGTAAGTGTTGGATAGTGTAGGGGTAAAAATTACTATTCTAACTCCAGAGGGTGCAACAGTAGAGTAAGTGTTGGATAGTGTAGGGATACAAATTACTATTCCAACTCCAGGGGGTGCAACAGTAGGGTAAGTGTTGGATAACCCTGGGCGTAGTTCGCGAAGTAGCGCTATGCGAAGCTACGTGAAGTGCACCTCGCACTACGCGAGCTACGCGTAGCTACGCGAACTGCGTAGTGCACTGTCCAAAATGCTGTTCGCACTGATTGCAGAGTGCCGGAGCTGTCTTTTACTGCCGCTCGAGTAGATTTTTACTCGAGCGGCAGCTTTCTCAACGCGGACTGGTAGTTTCTCATCGCGAGCGGTCGCGAGCATGCGCAACCACTCGCAATGAGAAACCTGACCTCCCCGCGTTGAGAATCTCGGGAGGTTTATTTTCCACGCTCGCGATCGGCAACTTGATGTTGCTGATCGCGAACGAGGAAAAAGTCTCGCCGGATAGTCATTTTGCTTGCTCGCGGTCGCCAACTTGACGTTGAGGACCGCGAGCAAGCAAAAAATGACCGCTACGCTACGCGTGTTTGCACTGTGCTACGTGCAATTCGCGTAGTGCGAAGTAGCGCAAACTTCGCAAACTACGCGAGCGTAGCGTAGTGCTTTGCCCAGGCTTAGTGTTGGATAGTGTAGGGGTCGTATGCATTGTAATGGTATGCGTTGTAATGACATGCGTTGTAATGCCTGCGTTGTAGTGACATGCGTTGTAATGACATGCGTTGTAGTGACATGCAATGTAATGGATGCGTTGTAGTGACATGCGTTGTAAAGGTTGTTTCCCCTTCCCCTTCCCCATCAAAGTCATAAGCAATTCACCCGCCTCCCCAGGCAAATGAGATTTGGTTCTTTAAACAGTATCTTTGTGACCTGACCCTCGGGTTTCCGCAAAGAACAACTGACCTAACTGTCACCCCTGAGGCATGATGGGAAGCTAGGGGTCATGGCTGCCTTAAAGGCATGGTGCCAGTGTTTTTTACCTTTACTATTGCTTTCATTTTATATGCAAGTGTTGTTCAATGCAGCCTATAGGCTAATAAAGACTGCTGTTTTGCAGATACAGTTTTTGGAATTCTACTCATTAAAGAGACACTTTTCCTCCTTTGTCTATGTTGTCTATATTATATGGTGCCAAAAACAGTTTCTCAGTGCATTGATTAGCCTCTCTTGTTACCTTATTGAAGGCTGCATTGATGTGTGGAAAAATGATATATGCATGGGCGGGAATATTCAGTGCTTATGACTTTGATGAGGATACCCCTGGAAGAGAATTAGGATTACAGGTAAGTACGTTATCCCTCTCCCTCATGATACACATACTGTTGTAAAAATCCTAACCTACAATGTCAAGTGTCTCAACAACTCAATTAAGCACAAGGCCATTCTCTCCTATATCAAATAAACTGAAGCAGATCTCTGCCTTCTACAATAAACTCACTTAGTGGCAAATTATTGGCACAGACTGCGCTCTCATACCTTTCCACTACAGTTCTTCTCATCTGGTCCTTCCAAAGCGGCAGGAGTTGCTATTTTGGTTTCCCGTTCATTTCGTGGCAAGGTTTGGCCTAAACTCCCCTAAATAAGGAGTAGGCTTCTGGCACATACAGTGAGTGTAGGCGATTATTCCTTTACTCTTGATTCCATTTACGCCCCGAATGATGGACAGGAACACTTTCTCCGTCAGGCAGTGACCGAGGTCATGTCCACAAAGATAAGGCTAGTGCTTCTGGGAAGGGACCTCAACTTAGTGTTGAACAACGACCTAGAACGCTCCACACAACGCCACTGTCATACAGGGGACTTATCCCGGGAGGGGACACAGTGGTTACAAGAGATGGGCCTGTGGGACCACTGGAGAGAACAGCACCTACAAACTCGGGGATATACGTTTTACTCAAACACTCATAAAATGCATGCCTACCTCAATCATTTTCAGGTACAATCCTTAACAAACCATCCAAAATCGAACCACGTACCCTATCTGACCATGTCACAGTTTCCCTTACGTTAGCCTTTTCCCCATTGGAACAGCTCTCTCGGTCCTGGAGGATGCTGGAAACCCTGCTACACAGGCCAGAAGTAGTAGATCAACTCAGCTGAGCCCTTATAGATTTCCTAGCTATCAATGGCACTCCCAAGACGACTATTGCGACCCTTTGGGAAACCTTGATGGTCCTTATAAGCGGGGAAACTATTTGCTATTTCAGCAGCGGACAATAAACTTCGCAGTGATAAGCGAGGGCACTTGTACAAACAAGTGCAGGAACTAGAATGATGGCTTCCCGGCCCTTTTTATAAAACCTTCTCCTCCAGACTTTCCCCCATACTGACACACTTCTTTAATTCGCTTTCGGGCCCGGACAAGGTTCCTTCTTCCATGCTAGATGCTGCTACTGAAGTAATTCCCAAGCAGGGGAAAGATAAGCAACAGTGTGGTTCTTACTGCCCAATCTCCCTCCTTAACTCGTATATTAAATTGTTCACTGGGATTTTGGCTTTTGGCTATCCGATTAGCACCCTTCATGTCGGCCTTGATCAACCCAGACCAAGCAGGTTTTGTATCAGACAGTGCAGCGATAATACTAAACGTATCCTGCATCTAATAGTTAAGGCCGACAATGCTTTCGCAAAGCAATCGATTGGGTTAACTGTCCCTACCTGGAGGCCACATTTAATCAGCTTTGGTGACCGTTTCCGTATATGGTTCCTGAGCAATTATGGTCAACCCGGCGCGACAGTCCAAGTGAATGGGCACACTTCGGCTACCTTCAATATTGGTAGAAGCACACGTGAGGGGTGTCCACTTTCGCCTTTGTAACATGGACCCTTTGGCGTAACGTATTTGAGACATTCCCGATGTTAAAGGTGTCAGCTTCAGAGGGGAAGAACACAGAATCAGCCTCTTTGCAGATGACGTGTTAGTGGCACTCAAGGACCCAATTACGACCCTTCCGGATTTTCTGACGGAGCTCGAGACTTTTGACTAGGCAGCGGGACTCCCACGTTAATGTCCATAAATCACAGGCCATTTATTGGCAATTCCGGAGATGGTGGCACAGCTCATGCGTCAACACCCAATCCAATAGAGGCTACGTTCATCCCCTACTTGGGACACATTTGGCTTCTTCGGCGCAGTTAACTGAGGCCTGGAACTATAAATCCTTCCTTCTGCATATCAAGAGCGGCTTAGCCCATTGGAGGAATTACTAACTCTCCTGGCTCGACAGCATTGCTGCCCATAAGATGACAGCCCTCCCCAAGGTTTTGTTTCTTTTCCAGGCCTTCCCAGTGACACCTCCTGCGGGACTGCTCCAGTCCCTACAGGGGGAAATGAATCGCTTTGTTTGAGCTTAGTGATGGCCCCGGATGCAAAGAGATCTTAGCTACAGACCCCCCATGCAGAAGCGGCTTGGGCATCCCAGACCTCATGCAATATCACCAGGTGGTGAAGCTCAGATTCTTTGTGGAATGGTCTAGGGAGGAGTTGGATAAGCACTGGTTATTTATGGACTGAGCTGTTGCAAGGGCAGCACTTATGGAAAATTCCCTTTCTGAAGAAGCCACACCGACCAAAGAGCCTTTATTCTTCTCCCAACACTAGAGCCATGATGGAGGTGTGGGATCAGGTGGGAGTTCGTAAGGGACTGTCTTCTTTCCCTTCCCCACTGACACAGTTAGTGGGTAACACCAACTTCGGCCTATAGACCAAGTGGCATTTTTACAGCGGCAGAGGGCAAAATGCCACTCCATTGGCCATATGTTTGATGAGAAGGATCCACTCTCTTTTGACCTTTGTCAGAATCCGAAAGATTGCATTATTGGCAAGTCCAGCACTGGCTCACACACTTGACGATTCGACAAGGGGCACAGCACTCACTTTTGAGAAGTGGTTGGTGACAAAAACCTCAGACCCTCACTTAATTACTGAATTGTATGGCATTCTACGCCAGGCCCCCTCCGCGAGTCAAAACAACAGGCCAGAGGCACTGGGAAATAGAACTAGGGAGACAATTGATACAGAGGAAGTGGGAAGACATATACCATAGAGCGAGGCACACTGCGTGCAACACAGCTAGCATCGAAACTCCCATTAAGATAGTTACTTACTGGTACCTTACACCAGTGCGTCTACATAGAGGTAATCCCCAGCTGAGCGCTGATTGCTGGAGGGGCTGTGGCTCACCCAGAATGCTGCTTCATCTGCTTTGGGAATGCCCCAAACACCCACAATATTGGGACACAATCCTCACTGACATTGATACTCTTTTAGCCACACAACTACCACACTTTCCTGCCTATATAGTATTGGGACTTCCAAATGTGCTCACCTTTCCACTGAAATCCTGTAGAGGGCGTCAGACAGGGCTAGCACTTGGAGAAGCTTTCCAGAATATATTAACGCATTGGGGCACAGGACACACACCAACACATCAGGCTGGCTACACCTCCTATGGCACATCTTGGGAATGGAAAAGATTACCCTCACACTTACCACGCAGAGCGACTCTTATGGGGAGTTGTGGCGCCCCTTCATCGTTTTACTCTCTGCGGAATTCAGAGAACTCACATGCCCTAAATACCTGCGCCTTTTACACTTGACTGATTACGCCACCCCTACTACTTTGTAACTACTGTCTAGAGACCACCAAAGGCATGTGACGCAGTAAACCAGGTACAGATTCAGCATGCTGAGTACCGGGGGGAGGGGTCGGATTGTTTTTTTTGTGCTTGGACATTTTGTGGTTTATGTTCATCTTGATGCTTGCGATGAGTGCTACCACGTTGTGTGCCATGCTTCTTGGTGCTGTTTTCTGTGTTTTGAAATGCCAATTAAGAGATTTGAATCATAAATATCGTTACTTGCAACATGCCGCAGAGTGTGCACTTTCATGCGTGCTAGTGGATTGCATTTATCCATTGTGTTAAGTGGGAGCAGTGTGGGGCATGTGCTGGACCGGGCTGATTCAGTCCTTGACTGCAGTGTCCTTCATGGGTGCTCTTAGAAAATGGTACAACGTGATGCATAGTATGAAGATCTTAACATGGGATGCTCCTTAATAGTGATGTTGGTTTTTTTTGTGCTGAAATTTTTATTGGATTTTACAATGAGAATACATCATGAGAATAAGGATAGTAAAACAATAAGATTGGTAATAAATAGATAACAAAATCTGTAGAGATAAAAAACAACAATAGATACATGACGTTTGTAATTTAAATTGAGCATACAGATATGACATATATAAATAAGTAGAGTACGAATAAATATTTAAATAATTGAATAGATAAATAGAGTGTAAGCAAGTACATAGTAAAGGGAAAAAACATTGGGCAAAGGGAAGGAAAGAAGGATGTATAAAGAGTAAGAATTAATAAATATGTAAATGATATAAATAAGTGTTATCACAGGGAAGTACTCACCTTGCAAAGATTAAAACAAAGTAGATTGAGGATAAAAGAAGGTAATAATGTAAAATATGAGAAAAGGAGAAGAATATAAGATAGGAGGAGTAATGTAGGGGAATGAGCCAGGGCACGAAGAAATGAGGGAGAAAAATAGGGAGGAAGAGGAGGTAATAAGAAAAGAAAAGAGAAGAGAAGAACATGGGAAGAATGGAAGAGGTAAAACAAATTATAAAACAGAGTAAACAAGGATTTAGGACAATGAATTAGTCTCCTTGATTGGGTGTATTGGGAGGAGCGAGAGAATCAGAAGGATCAACAATTTTTGTTTTTAGGAAGGGTGACCATGTCTGAAGAAATATATCAGCTTGATCCTGAAGGTTATAAATTGTCCGTTCGTGTGAAGCCGTTTGTATCATAGATACCAGCCATTCTTCCTGTGAGGGTGGTGAGGATGATTTCCAATGACGTAGAATGCATATTTTAGCTGTGGCCAATGCAGTGAAGAAAAGACGATGTTGTGGTTTGGAGAGCTTTGGGGAATGGCGTACATCATGTAAGAGAATATTGGCTGGCGTGAGTGGCAAATGTAAGGGCATTATGGAGTGCAAGGTAGTACCAATATAATTCCAAAAAGATTGTGTACTTGGACATTTGCAAACAATGTGAGTTGTGTCGCAACCAGAATTGGAGCACCTCCAACAAGTAGTATGGGGGAGTAGACGAGCTTTATGTAGTTTGACTGGTGACCAATGCCAATCATGGAGTATTTTGAATAAACAGAATTTGAGCCTTGCTTCACAAGCTCCTTTATGTATATTCTCCAGGAGTTGTTCCCATTCAGTGTCTGTGTAAGAGGTTGATAAACGGGATTGCCATTTACATTGAAGATCATGAGAGAGGGGTTGAGAAAAAAGATGAGATGTAAAGGTTTTACAGAGACCAGAAGTCACTCCTTTAGGTTTCCCCCATGTAGTTAAATAGGATAATATTGGAGAAGCGTGAAATGGCCAAGGGGGTGGTCCTAAATGTTTCTTCAAACACTGTTGGAGCTGAAGGTACTTGGAAGAATGTTGTGTAGGAAGATTAAATTCCTCACTTAGTTGTGGGAATGATTTGAAGTCGCCATTATGAAGAAGTTGATCCGGACAGTGGATGACTGCTGTTTGCCACACAGGCCAAGATAAAGTACGACCATTAATACGGATACCTGAGTTATTCCAGAGGGGAGCCTTGCTATGAATACGCGGGTTAGAACCTAATAAGCTATGCTCTCTTTGCCAAGATTTATGCATAGCGGATAAAATTGGGGTTTTAGTGTCAAAACGACTAGTACCACTACCATACAAAAGAGAGAGACCTGAATCTGTGGATAAAAGATAACGGGCCATATTAGCAAGAAGCTCGTTAAAATTATCTCTGTTTTAGCGGCAGGAAACTGCCCGTAAAGTGGCGATAATGGGCTTAATAATATGCACTATAGAATTCCAATAGAAGCCCAGGTTAGATGTGCAGGACATCTAACCTGGGCTTCTATTGGAATTCCATAGCGCATATTATTAAGCCCATTATCGCCGCTTTAGCGGCAGTTTTCTGCCGCTAAAGGGGCGATAATTTTAACCAGCTTCTTGCTAATATGCCCCAACGTTCTATGTGAACCCATTGAGGAACATCTTTGATTCCTGGTAACAAATAAGAAAGTTGGGAGGTGTGCAATGCGAGGGAATAGTGTTCAATGGATGGGAGGCCAATTCCTCCGTATAATTGGTGAGCCTTCAGCTTTGTCACGGCAAGACGAGGTTTAGTCGAACCCCAAATAAAAGTTTTAATCTTGGAATCCATTGATCAGAGTATGGATAAGGGGATCTGGAGGGGAAGCATACCTAAAATGTAAATAAATCGCGGAAGAGTGACCATTTTAATAGCTTAGACTCTGCCCCAAAGGGAAAGCCCCAAAGCCTTCCATTTGTCTAAATCACGCTGCATTTGAGAAATCAGAGGAGTTAGGTTATCTATAACCATGTCTTCTAAACCTTTATTGACTAGAATGCCTAGATACTTAAGGCGTGAGGGTTGACAATGAAAAGGGAATCCGTGTATTGCTGCTTTTGTAGTTCCATTAGAAATGGGTAGCGCCTCACTCTTGTCCCAATTAATCTTGTAACCTGAGAAAGAAGAAAAATCATTGATGATTTGAAGAAGAGATGGAAGAGATCGGGGGAGGTGTGTAAGAGTAAGTAGGATATCATCAGCATATAGGTAGATTTTAGAGTGTCCAATTGGAAGGGGGATACCTGCGATTTCATCAGATTGACGAATGGTAGCAGCTAATGGCTCCATAGCTAAGAGGAAAAGGAAGGGGATAGAGGGCAACCTTGGCGCGTCCCTCTCCGAATCAGGAATGTGTCAGATAAAAACCCACCACAATTCACCTGGGCAGAAAGATTGTCGTACAATGAGCGTACCTTAGCTATAAATTGATTACCCAATCCGAATCGTTCCATTATCATGAAAAGGTAGTCCCACTCAATGCGATCAAACGCCTTTTCTGCGTCAAGCGAAAGGGCTAGTGCATCATCTGAAAGGTGTTTAGCCGACCACAGTGTATGGGCTAATGTGCGGAGATGATTCCGAGAGGAACGCCCCGGTACAAAACCAACTTGAGTATGGTATATCAAAGAGGGTAAGACTTTACGGAGACAGGAGGCTAGGATGCTAGCTAAGATTTTAATATCGGAATTTAATAATGAAATGGGACGATAATCGCTGCATAACAGGGGGTCTTTACCAGGTTTGGGCAAGACAGCAATAATAGCTTTGTTGGAGAGAGGACCTAATGAAGATACATTATCCGCCTCTTGGAATGCAGCATGTAAAGTATCGATAACATTGTGACCTGCCCATCGATAGAATTCGGTAGGCAATCCATCCTCGCCAGGAGCTTTATGATAAGGCAGGGCAGCTATAGCACGGGAAATCTCGTCTTTAGTGATTTCACCTTCAAGTAGGGCTCTACCACCATCAGAGAGACGAGGAAGATCCACCTTTGTAAGAAATGTAGACATCTTATCCGAGTCGATATGATTATCTGGAGTATAAAGAGATTGGTAAAAGGAGGCAAACTCATTGACAATGTCTTGAGGTTTCGTAAGCAAATCTCCTCGTGCTGTTCGAATGGCCGGGATAGCCATAGCTGCCTCTCTCTGGCGTAGTTGTGCAGCTAATAATCTTCCCGCCTTTTCACCTTGTTCGTAGTGCCGCCCCTTCATTTTCTGCAAAGCATATTCTGCTTTGGATGTGAAAAGGCTATTTAGGGCCATGCAAGCTTGTTCAAGTGATTTACGATTTTGCAATGTTGGGGTTAGTGTGCACAAGCGAGAATAATATTGAATATCACGCACGAGTTCTGTTTGTCGCATAGCATTTTGTTTATTAACAAGTGATGCATCGCGCATTAGTTGACCCCTGAGAGTGGCTTTAGCTGCAGCCCAAATAGTCCTGCTAGAGGTTACGGAGCCCTGATTGGTGGAAAGATAGTCTTGGAGATGTAATTGTAATTGAGATTTACCCTTGGAGTTCTATGACGTTGGATGCTCATGCGCCAGGGTTTACGCCCTGGTCTAGAAAGTCCCAATTCAAGGGATAGGAGGACAGGGGAATGATCAGACAGAGCTGTTTCCAAGATGCGGGATTCCGTGACCAACTGGACTACTTTCTGTGATGTCAAAAAATAATCAAAACGAGAGAATGTGCCATGAGTGGAAGAAAAGAATGTGTATTCCGTATCTGTTGGATGACTAAGACGCCAATGGTCAACTAATCCGTTATCTGATATTATGTCACCTAATAGAGCCCTATCTGCAGCATTTCCCCTGTCTAATGGACCTGTTTTTATCTAGAATGGGATCTTGCGTCAGATTCCAATCTCCGCCAATTAGATATTGTGATGCATTTATTTCTGTTAATAGATGGGACAACTGAAGAAAGAATTACTTTTTGGTACCTGTCGGGACATAAACAGATCCTACACAAATGTATGAGTCTCCAATTTGCAATTTAGCAAATACATAACGTCCATCCGGATCTGACCATGTGTTTGAGACAGTGACTGGGAGTGATTTGCGAATAAGGATTACAACTCCACATTTGCGGAGAGGGCCAGCGTCTGTGGATTCACCCTTTTGAATACTACTGTGAATGACCTTTCCCACCCAATCTCTGCATAGTTTATCAGATTCTAGTGTGTCTAAATGAGTTTCTTGTAGCAAGGCCACGTCCACATGTTTGGACTGGAGATAAGAAAGCACTTTCTTCCGTTTAACGTAATGGGTGAGACCATGTACATTCCATGTGATTGTACATAAAGGGTGTGTTTTTGTCATATTAAAGCAGTACCAATATTAATAGGAGAAAATTAATAAAACAATATTCAATGTGCTTATCTAGATGAGGAGAGCGGAAAATTAAAAATATAAGGAGGAAGAAGACATAGAAAAGAGGCACCCTGGCTCAGCGCAAACACATTAATATGTGGGTAAATAAGAACAATCAAGAGCGAGGAAAAGAATCTAGATAGATAATACAGTATAGACAGTGCAGTAAGATGTTGTTTGTTTGTTGGGAATGTAATAAGGAGAAGAGGGAGGGAAGGAGTGAGGCTATAGTAAGAGTAAAATGAGAGAAGAGGGTATAGATAAAACAAAGTTGTGAGTCCTAAACTGTCAACCGCGGGCCTGGGCGCACTGGAGCACCGCCGCGGGGGAGTACTCCGTTGGAGAAAAGAAAGAATTAGTTGGGCGGGTGTTAATAGAAGGTAGAAAACCCATGGTAACATATTGGTAAACAATCATGAATACGATAAAGGTGTCATAAGAGTGAGTAAGAACAAAATGAGAATTTAGGAACTGTAGAATAGTCCATAGTAAGGAGAGAGAAATTTAGCAATAAAAATTACATATACTAGTCTAAGAGAGTATACATTATGCATATAAATAGACATGAAATGGTATTAAGTCATTATATGTGAAATATTAAAAATATGTAATCGAGCAATTAAATATCAGAATAACTATATTAGAATATGGCCTATGGTAATTTGCTATAACTTATAATATTGATAGCAACAGATGAAAAGCTTATTAAAATAAAACAGTAAAAATATAAAGGAGAAAAATACAATATATAATGGCAGAATTAAAAAGGGGTTCAAATATCATTGGCCTTTGATGGGATGTAAATTACTCGTAATGTAGGTACTAACAATGAAAAGAGCCTAAAAATGGTGTGAAACATACTAGTAACTAATATCAGAAGTTTAAATAGAATAATATAGATTAAAATAGCATACTGTGATTGAAAGTAATATAATGCACTATGACATGTTGGAAAAAGCAGGCAACCATTATGAGGGAAGAAAACATCATAAATATAGAATTGAATAAATGGAAAGTAGAGTAATAAAACTGACTATAATTCATCTAACAATGTTTAAATATCATAACATGCAAAAGCAGACAAATTAATTCTAGTATTAATATTAATGAATGAAGACCAGGAATAAATACAAGCTCTACTATTAACTACAGCTAAGCATACGAATAACCAATTGAGTAACAGGAAGTTGTTCAGTCCGCATCTGAGGGAGTTTTAAGAGGGGAACTAGATTTGTCTCTATGCGACTCTTTTGTAAAAGTAGAAACAGATTGCAGAGCTGAGTTTTTATCTTCTTGGGAGCGGTTGGGTCTTTCCAAATCCCTACCATGGTGTCTGGAGTTACTAAGGTTTTGTCGTCTGAGATCCAGCAATTGCGAGGAGAAGGAAGAGGATGATTGAAATTGATCATGTTGTGAAGGTTGTGTTTCCATGTCTTGAAGTTTGATACAGTCTAGAAATTTCTGTAGATGTTCCGGATCATAGAAATCTTTAGAATCTCCGTTTCTGGTGATACGAAAGTGCGCAGGCTCGAACAGACCATATTTGATGTATAGTTGTCGCAATTGAGGTTGCAAGAAGAGAAATGTTTTCCGTTGTTCATTCGTTTCCTTAGAAAAATCAGCTGCCATGTGGATGAGATGACCCTCAAACGAAAAGGAACCTTGTGTGCGAGCTGCAGCCAATAATTGTCTTGTTTGCTCATGACAAAGAAAACAGGCAATAATCGGTCTCGGACGCGCTGCAGGGTCCTTACGTGGGGGACCAATTCTGTGAGCTCGTTGGATTTCTAGAGGTGGAGTGAAAGAAATGCCAGTCAAGTTTGGAAGGATACCACAAAGTTATACTCTGGTGTTTTGGCCTTCAATATGTTCCGGAAACCCAAAGAAGCGGATGTTGTCCCTTCTACTGCGGTCTTCTAAGTCGACGATTTTGCTGTGGAGGAATAGAAGATCTTGGTCTTTGTTTTGAATTGAGTCAAGACGATTTTCTATTATCAGGATTCTAGAGTCAAGACCTTCAATTCTGGTGTGAAAGCTTGCAATGTCTGCTCTAATTGACTTGGTCTCTTCAGCCAAAGATGTGATTGTGGCATCCATACCTTCTAGTCGGCGACTGACTCCAGAAATTTAATGTAGTATACGTTGCATGGTCTCCGCTGGTGCATGTTCAGTGGTAGGGGGCGAAACCTGAGGCAAGTTGGGCAAAGAGGATGCATTTCCTTTTGTTGGCATGGTGTTGGATTGTTTGAGAACTTCTGCGAAGAGAAGTTGTTTAGGATTCTTGCTTCCGTGCTTATTAGTAGACATTCGAGTGTTACATTTGATGGAAACTTTGAAGTAGCGTGGAGACGTTGTTTCGTGGTATAAGGTAATTGTATGTAGTCAATTTGAAAATCCTGAGATGAGATTGATGAACTTGAAATGAATAAAATGCTTGTAATAATAGTACAGCTGGCAACTACTTAGTCAATAAATGCAGAGATTAGCAATATGTCATTTACATTAGTAGCCTGGACTCAGTTTGTTATGAAAAGCATGTGTGGGGGCAGAGAAAGGTTCCATGAGAGATGCCAACAATATACTAGAATCGCAAAGATAATGGCAAAAGAGTTACGTGTATTTTGAGGAAGGAATGAAGAAATGGCCTGCCAGACACTGATTTGTGGAAAAGACAGCTCCGTTGGAAAAGTAATCGTTGCTTGTCTCCTCCAACGCTCAATGTCGGAGAACCGCCATCGTCAGCCTCCAGAAACTCAGCCAAATCTGCCCACATGCCTTCCGACTGCAGCAGGGCAAGAAGAAGAAGCCCTGCGGACGCAGGTGAGTGAATTAATCCTGTCAGGGGCCCATCCCGCGACGAAGCTCACTCTTCAGGCGGCCATCTTCCTGAGTGGCCAGACCACGCCCCCCGATAGTGATGTTTTGACCTGAATGTACAGACAAACCTTCTCCACTTTCTAATCCAAAATCTGTACCATACACAGGTGAGTGCCACATAATGAATCGGATAATTCACCTCAGAATACTAAAGTACTTGGTGCAGACCGAATCAACATGCAGAGCCCTCTGGATGAAATGTTGGCTCAAAGTCAAACCTGCAGATGAATGCATAGGCTGGTATTTAAAGCATTGTAGGCATTTGCTGAGTAGGTAGAGGCCTTCACCTTCCCCTTCCTCGTTTAAGACTGTTTGCCATTCTTAAAGGAAGGCATGGATCTCGCTGCCTTTAGTGGACCCGCCACTGCGGTGGCATCTTTGAAGGCAGTGAACTTTTGCCAACATGGTGCATTCTTTGGATGTACCCACTTGAAAAAGTATTTTGTTTTCAAGACTACGCCTACAAAGTTTGACTTGATTCCTGGAAAACGAATCAAAGAGCTGACGCGCAGTTTTCTAGTACATGGAGTATTTTCCCTGCATGTTCTGAACATACACTACTTCTGCAGCCCCAATGGTGCACATGTAAGACTCGGGTAATAATTATGTGATATGAATTTAATGATAATCCATTTACCGAATTGGGAATGTTGGAATCTTTAGGTGCCTTTGCCAGGCTTTGAATATGTGGCCTTCAGATTGCAGAAACTATCATCTGTATTTAACTCATTTTGCCTTGAAGATGGTAAGGTGACTCAGTGAGTAAAACACTTGCCACTGGCACCTATCCTAGCCTGCATATCATCAGATTGAATTCGTGCAAGGCAAACTTATCCTTTCATCATTATGGGGTTGATAAATGGATTATCATTGTATTTGCTAACAGTGACACCTGTCGTTTACAGAACTTAGAAATGCAGAAGTTAAGTTTGTAGCGATAAATAAAAACAAATTACTATTTATGATTTTTACAGGAGCATTTAAAATGCTCATCCCTTATATTGGAAGATATCTATAGAAGCACAGCACATTTACACAACAAGGGCCCGATGGCGAGTAATGCTCACATTTACACTCAAGTTTACCCCCTACTTAGAGCAGGAGGAGAATGGGAGCGAGTGCTGGTGAAGAGAGATATGAAGGGAGGGCACTGGCAAGGGTGGGGGAGGCAAGGGGAGATGTTGCCATTATTAAGGGTCAGACAGTGCATGGAATATAGGTCAGGCAAGGGCTGGAAAATAGGTCGAGCTGCAGTGCAGAGCTTTCCCTGCTGCGATTTTACTGCCTGGAATCTCTGGCCGAATAAATCTGTCCAGTATTTCCGCACCCCACAGCCCACTTGTGAGTGGACAAAGGGAAACACCGGATCAGAATTATGCTCCATCTGACATAATCAGGTCCCAAGTGTGTACAACACCAAGTGTACACAGGATAGAACACTGTGTTTATGTGCCAAACCATCCGTTTATTGTGACACACCCGACATTCAAATTAGGTGCCCATTTAACAGAAATACATAATTTCATACATCCCTGCCAAATGAGGACTTTAGAATCTCCCATTAAGGTAACGCTCTACCATGCACTGGTATCTCATGTACATGTAGATTATTATACTACGTACACAAAACACGCTACTACTAGTTTCTAGTGCTGTAAATATTAGGGGCAGGTTGTCATTAATAGCAAATTTAATGGTGCTCAGTATACCAACTGTGCAAGGGTGTCCTGCAGATGTCAGCAGTTATCAGTGGGTAGCGTTTAAGTCACTGAGTGAGCAAGATGGCTCAGTGAGACAAATGCCTGTGTGATCTTTCATTGATTTGGTCTGTGAAGTGAATACCTTTAAATAGCATATTAGTGACACGTTGCTTGCAGTACTAAGAAAAGCATGTTGTTAAGCTTACAGCAGGGTCGGACTAGGACAGAAAACAGAACTGAACACCAAAATAGCCCCCATTAGTCGACCAAGGGCCGTATTTACACATTATCACTGTTTGCGCCTGGCGCACCTTTCAAAAGGTGCACCAGGCGCAAACAGTGACAATGCGCCCCATTATGGTGTATGCGTTGCCCCCAGGGCAGCCGCGAACTTGCGCTGCCCCCAGGGCAGCCGCAAACTCGCACTGCCCCCAGGGCAGTGCATTCATGTGAAAACACGGAGCAGCTGCTCAGTGTTTTCACAGTGCAGGTGGCACCAGCCTCCACTTTCAAAGGGGTTTAGAGATCCCCTTGCAGGCGGGTGCACTCAGCGACTGCACCTGCCTGCAAGGGAATGTCTGGGGGTCCATGGGACCCCCTTTACCCCCAGCAGAGGGCTGCTGTCAGGAGGCGCACTGACAGTGCACCACCTTTTAACCCTTTAAACCTTTTAACGGCCGTCGCGAGCACTACCTCGGTAGTGCTGTGCATGTCCGTTGGCCGACGCGGCCCCGCCCACTTAATAGAACGCCCCACACCGCGGCGGAATTGCCGCCGCGGTTAAGGTGTTAAATGGCGCTCTGTCAGGGTGCCTTCTGAGGGCTTCTTTGACTCTGCGCCCACGTCTTTCATATGGCGCTGGCAGAGTCAAAGGAATTCCCTCATTTGCACAGGGCACACTCCTCAGCAAATGAGGGAACACCCTCTATTGATAGCTCTGGCGCTTTAAGTGCACCAACGCTATCGGCATTATAGAAGGGGACACACAAGCATCTGCGTCCCCTTCTATAATACCAAAGTGCCCCGGGGGGTGCGCGCAAAGCGGTGCAAACACCGGTTGCGCCCTCGGGGCACCATCTGTAATACGGCCGTAAATAGCTAAAAAAGAGACCACATTTTGCAAATGGGGGCAGTTTTGAACTTGTAAAGGCCAGTAGCGGCTGGCAGGGAATGGTGGCGGGGTGGGTGGGGGGTAGTTAGATACAAAAAAAGAAGACTTAGCTGATCGGCGCCGGTCGCCAGCTGCCATCTCTCCTCCGTCCTTTGCTCCTCCTCGATCCCGGCAGCACCCAGGCTTCAGGGTTCCCCTGGCCAATCACAATGCTGCTGTCACTATGACAGCAGTGTCATGATCGGCCTGAGCCCCGTGGTTCAGCGCTTTGACAGGGAGTGGAAGCCTGTGCATGTTCTCCACCCAGGCTGTGCATTACGGTTTGGCCGGCTCAAGGCGGCTGGTCGAACCATCATGCGCACTTAGGTGCACTATCCACTCCTCCATCTGAAACGAGTCCAGCCCAGCCCAGCCCCGCCCGCCCTAACCTGACTCCAGTCCATTATAGTAAAAATAAAATGATAATAATGTTCAGTTATTATCATTTTATTTTTCCTTTACACTTCTGATAGAGCAGTGGGGCGATGCTCCTCATCCTCAGTAGAGGAGCCAGCGCTGGTAAAGACAAGCTGTATAAGTGTTTTGCAAGGTAGCAGAGGCTGCATGCATTTGTTCTTGATGCAGGCAATATGTTTGGCAATATCAGGGAAATCAAGATTAAAAACCAACCCACCAAACTATTAAACAGGCCCTCAGATATCAAAAAACAGCCCACACACTGACCTGCCAGACCAGCCCATCGAGCACTATCTGGGTGCCCTTTAGGCCAGTCCGACACTGGCTAGTGGAGTGTTTAGCTCTCTGAGCCGTTTCTTTTGAGAATATGCAGCAGCCCTGTGCAGGTACCTACGAACCCAACCACGTGTACGGTTGAAGTAGTTCTGAGAGTATGTGCAGCTTTGTGTTTACAATGGCACAGATTATGAAAGCTTAGAACCTGATGATTGCACACCTTTACAGTTATGATCTTGTGGTGAAAAGATATTTTAATTTTGAGCCGTGCTACCTGGGTGTGTTCTCCTACCTAAAAACATACTAAACAGTATCTAATGCTCTACTTCAGACAGTGCAGTCCCCTGGTGCACTTGGCAATTGGTGCCTGACATGAGCTTTCAAACAGATTTCTTTAAACAGTGTACCAATTGTTGAAATATATTCCTTTAATGTATTTCTATTCAAACTTTTTGTTCTTACTTGTTTTATTATGAACAGTCACAATTGTCATTTTTTAATTATGTCCATCAGTTCCTTTATATCCAATTATTATATTGGTTTGTCATTTCGTCCCAGTACAATTATAGCTCCAATGCATTTTGGAACTCCCTGGTCCTTCTTCAGGGGAACGTAAAAATTTCTCTAAAAAGTAACATGATCAAATAAAGATGAAAATAAATAATCTCTTCACATACCATTGATCAGTCTGCAAAACAATATTGAATGTTGATTCACCTGTTTCTCACGTGCATGTTATCGAACCACCTTGTACTTATATGAATAAAACTGTTGATGAAAATAAAGTGTCACAAATCCATCATTCGGTCAATCTCTATCAGAGATATGTCCGTTATACTTGTGCATCACACACTTGTTACATTTAAAAAAAAGTCTAACCTGCCATCAAATTAACGATCTCAATTTTAAAACTGGTGAATGTATAGCTCCATACAAAACATCTGTCAGCATACTGACACCCTTCTCTGGTGAATACATTTTTATGTTTTCTGATTGTACTTGTGCCACCATTCAAGTTGACTATCACATTTGACTAGTATACTTTCATTCCCCTTTCAATTCTCATATGCATAGTACACTATAAAAACATCCTTACTGAAGTATCTGCTGTTGTGCTTCCATGTTTATTCGACTTACATAGTAAACTCTGAATACCAAGTTATTGTGTGTATCATACACAATGATAACCATTCTGCCCAGGATCTGTCTTAGGTTAAGGTCTTGCCCATTCTCTGTATTGCATCTAGTATAATGGGGTAACCCAGCGTCCCCCAGAACCTGGGTGTACAAGAATGTGGAAAATGTTGGTTCTGTCGGGTACAGAATTGATTCTTGGTTTATTGAATAATAACCAATAAAAACAAACAAAAGTACTCAAACCTTTTAGTAATAATCAATGAAAAGGAAAGAGAAGAAAAGACAAACACCATGAATTAAAAATCACACCAAAATTAAAGCAATCAAAGTCTGTTTTTAAGGATAAATCCATATATTCTTTTACATTTTATGGTGTTGCGATGACATTAGAAGGCTGTAAAAGTTCATGAACATACAATTTGTTCAAACGGCGCAAGTGATATGGTGAAAAAAGGTGCAAAAAAAGTGCTAAATGTGAAAAAGATATATACAGTGCTGTACGAATTGTTGAAACTGGTCATTCAAAGGACATCCATCCCTTGGTACATAAAGCTCCGCACTGCTTGGGATTTACATTGCCATTTCACGTGGGGCGGAGAGAGTAGGGTCAGGATTATCACAAGCACGTCGACGTTTCGACCCAATGAGGTGTGTGATTGACTAATAAGCACAGCGGGTCTTCCTCAGGACAAGGCGATACAAGGGACAGCCAGAATTAATGAAAGAAAGGTCTTCAAGGAATGGTCCAGCGACAGAACTATGCTGCCCCATTGATGCGATTTATCACCATCTACTTCAGTCATTGCTTTGTGAGTACAACCAACGGTGGACCATTCCCTGAAGACCTTTCTTTCATTAATTCTGTCTGTATCCGACATTCTCTGTATTGGACGCAGCATGCTTGATTCAGTATGATGTATGCTTGCGTTTACTTCCATGCAATAAACATGTGTACTGAGTGGGTTAGTTTATTACTTAGGAACTGCCTCTAAAGGCACAAGACATAATATAAAGGGTTGTCTCTGCGTTGAAGCAACATGTTGAGTATCAATTTCCAAGTGCACCAGGGGACAGCACTCATCGAAGTACAGCAAGTAGATACAGCGGCACAGTTGCCAAACAACACCATTTGTCCCTAATTATTAAAAGCCTAACATAGCCAGGAAGCAGTTCATTCAGGACCCTGAAAATCAGAATCTCAAGAGAATGACCTCAAAATGTGAGGAAGTCCAGAAGATGTCTTCTAACTGCCATTAAAAAACATTGCTCAGTGGACACAAGGCAGATGAGGCGAAAGGGAGGTAAGAGGTGCAGGATAAGAAGAAAGCATAATAGAAAAGGTGAAGGGAGGAAAAAAGTAAGCGGGGCTAAGGGGAGAAAATAGTTTAAAACATGAGAAAGAAGGAAAGAAAAAAGGAAAAGGGGGAAAGAGGCTGAGGTGCACATATGCAGTAGTCGTCATACTTACAGCATATTGAATGAGGTATAGATTTGGGGCCTCATTTATGGCATTTTGGTGTAGGGCAGTGCAGCACTGTCCTATGCCAAAGCGAAAGGGCAGGTATGCACTGTATTTAAGCAACATGGTGCACTCCTGTCCTTTCTGCCTGCACTGGCGCAGTTTTGGCAGCCTAGCGCCAAACTAGGCACCCTTGTACCATTGTGCAAGGGTGCCTCCATTGCAGGCAGGATTGTTTTTGTGCAGGAAGGGGCATCTTCCTGCACAAAAACAATCCTATGAGGCGTTTTCCCCTCTTTATGTGTGCTGCAGAATAAAAAAGCAAGGCAAGATTAACATATTTCTCCTTGTTAAGCCTCACCTTGGGAGGCGTATGGATTTTTCTCTTCCCCAAGTTTACATCACTTTTTAAAATCTGGGGCAGTGTCAAAATCCATGGGTGTTGCATGAGAAAACCCACTGCAACCCCCATGAAAAGCCTCCCGGGCACAAAGTAAGGTGACGCAGCGATTTGCAGTGCATCACCTTACTCATGATTTATTTATAAGGCCACTCAAAGCCAAGCAGGGTGGCTTTGCGTGGCTTCATAAATCTTTACTTGGTGCAAAAGTGATGCAGGGCTTTAATAAATAAGACCCTTACTTTCTGGCTACAGTGATGGCTCTCCTTTCAGACCCAGGTTAAGATACTCTGCTGAACCACTAGGCATGCAGAGTGAGACGGGGTGCCTTTTTTCAGGGAATTGGCGTAGGGCAGAGATGCAAGTCTTCTTGCTGCGCTGCCATATGCCAATTGAAAAGGGAAGAAATGCACCGTATTTATGAAGCACAGTGTATTCCTGTCCTTTCCACCTGCACTGGTGCACAATTTGCTGCCTAGCGCTAATTCAGGCATCCTTGCACCATGGTGCAAATGTGACTGCATTGCATGCAGGATTCTTTGTGCAGGAAAGAGCACCTTCCTGCACCAAAAACAGCCCAGAGAAGCATTTTCCTCTTTCTATGTGTGATGCAGAATGCAGCACACATGGAAAGTGGAAAAAATGAGGAGAAATGAAAAAAAATCTCCTCCTTACGCCTGCCCTGGCGAGGCATAAGGTTTTGGCGCTGCCCCAGGTTTACGTGGCTAAGTAAATATGGGACAGCACCAAAATCTATGGGTGTTACATGTTAAAACCCACTGCAACGCCCATGGAACGCCTCTGTGTCACAGAGTAAGGCAATGCAGCAACTTAAGCTGCTTTGTCTTACTCCATATCTACGAGGCGATGCAAAACCACACTAAGTGGCTTTGCGTGGCCTCATCGATATGTTTGAGGGGTTTGCGCCGCTGGAGCGTCAGAAAAAGTGACACCCTGGCGGCGCAAGCCTCTTATAAATAAACCCCTGGGTCCCGACAGGCTGGAGGGAGCTGCTCAGCAAGGGAAGCTTTGGTGGTCACTCTTCTGTGTGGCATATGACAAGACATGCGCCTTACATGAGGTCTGTTCTGTTTCAAAGCTACTGCTCATATTGTATTGCAATGCTGCAATACAGTGCATAGCTCTTGCAGGCCCTTAAAACTGCTATACAGAGATAGGTCCTGCTGCCCCACTCCCGACTTGGGCCTAATTAGTGCTGTCAGAAATTACTCTTCATGGTGCAGCTGGGCATGTTTAACTGATACATAAAGTATTTACAAATGTTGAACGTGGCACTACCCTCAGCCACTAGCCCCCACAGATTATTCACAAGATGAGAAATAACTGTGCTAGCTGCTTGAGAGAGTGTCAGGACCTGGAGATACTGCTGTGCTGTTGTGCTGGGGAAAGCTACCTGTTCCAGAAGTCAGGGCGGTAAGCTCCCACCAGTAAGAGGTGGCTAGGCAATCCTTGATTGGTCCAGCAAGCCCTTAATTCACCCGCAGCACTCCTGCAGCGCGGGATCTGGAGATACTGCTGTGCTGTTGTGCAGGGGGAAAACTAGCTGTTCCAGAATTCAGCCTGGCAAGCGTATGCCAGTAGGAGGTGGCCAGGCCTTCCCTGATTGGTCCAATGAGCCCTTAATTTTCCCGCAGCACTCCCGCAGCAGGGACGCACGCAGGAGTGCCCGGCCGTACGCGGGCAAAGCGGGCCCGTCTACGTCCATCAGCACCCGGAAGAGGCTGGGCTGGGCCACCCTTTTGAGTCTGGGTGCGGATTTTACAGAAATAAAACTTAAGTCAGCCTCTAATTCACCACTAACTAACCGAGATCAAGGCGCTATGCAGTGAATACTCTCAGAGAGGGAAAGTACATCTAAGTATGCCATCAAAGCAGAGGTATCTCCCTTTCTTTTTACATTTTTGTGTGATCATTCCTGTGTGTAACAGTTAGGATTATTATTCTCTTGCTCTGGCTCATTGTTATTTCATCATGCAAAAGCCCCAAAGGGGGAAACGCAAGTCTAATGCTGCTGCTTCTACACTGCCCCTAAATACGACCATGGGCACCTGTTTGACAAGCGTAGTTAGCCTCATCAATAAAGAAATCAAACTAGCCAGGAAGACGGGCGCTTAGCCCTCCAGATATAGGCAGAGGCCCAAGAATCTCACCTGCACTGGACACACGCGAAGAAGGGTGAGAGCAGAACGACTCCATATATGAGATCTCTGTATCTCCCTTGGCTCATCACCCTTTTATTTCCTTGGAGCCAGAAGTAATGGTGGTTACACCCATGCCTAAAGATCAAGGCGCAGCTGGGAAGAGAAAGAGACAGGAGCCTGTTAGTAAATCTAAACCACTAAGGGTCAACACCACTCAGTCCCCCAAGAAAAAAGATTCACCGAAAAGGAAAAAGACTGTGTTGATACCTCTCAGGACTCCCTTAAAGACACCATAATCGCTGCCCTGGAGATAAGGCTAGGCCCAATTTTGGAGCACCTCAGCATCTTCGAGCTAGAGCTCAAGAACCTAAATCAACGGTGGGCTCATTTGGGAGAAAGCATACCTGCTCATGCCCGACTCTACCCGGTCCCGCTCCCATGCCAAAATCTGCACAATCACCCCCTGGAGGAGGTTTAAGGGACACATTGGTTAACCAAAGCAGTACTGCACCTTTGCTAGCTTACAGCTCTTCCCCCTATAATCACTTACTGTCTCATCCTATGGGAGGAGACTCTGGGGTAATAATAAAGATCATATGGGCTCTCGCAGTTC
Source organism: Calotriton arnoldi (assembly GCA_963921515.1). Lineage (NCBI taxonomy): Eukaryota > Metazoa > Chordata > Amphibia > Caudata > Salamandridae > Calotriton > Calotriton arnoldi. The sequence goes on from CAWUFW010018009.1 coordinate 49,602, forward strand.
CAAACATAATAAATCTTCAGCAAATGAATCTTCAATCCCACACAGGGCAAGTGGTTTATCATCCATCCAGAGAAAACCATCTGAACAAGAAGCCCCGATTTGAGCCAAATGATATTCGGCCACATATTCCCCCAGTGTGCACCCACTACATTATTGTGCTGGAATAGGTCCCTAAAAAGGCTCTTACTCTTATGTAATCAAACTCATTCCTTCTGGATAAGGTATCATATTGGCTGTGAACGCATTACGGATTGTCTAACGACATCTCCAAAAACATTATCTCCATGAGGAGTGTCTCCTGGATTGGACAACTACCTAAGAGCTCGTAGGGTGATTGCATAATTATCAACTTCAGAAGACCATGTTTAGTTAGGACTTTATTACACTCACTTAGTCAAACTTCAACTTCCCCAGAGGGCATCAGAGCTCTCCCATTGGGTTTTTTCTATCCCCCACGGACCCCAAGTTATTATAAAATATAGTGAAGATGCTCAATTGGGTACAGCAAATGATACAATTGCAAACCATCCTCCGAATATCCCCCTCCTTCTTTCCAACAGGTTCACTCCTCTGGCATCTTTAGAACAATTGGACTGACTACCTCATATGGTGCCTCAACTAGATCTAACCGGTAACCACTCCATCTCCCCCTCACTTAAACAACGGTCGTCCAACGGCGCATTCCCGCATGAAGTGGACCTTGGTCTAATCTCATGGAATGTGGCAGGCCTGCACTCCTAAATGAAGGCCCCGGAATGGCTGAACTTGGTGGGCCACTACCAAATAATCTGTCGCCTAGAGTCTTGGTTATTGGACCCGCTGCATTTAAACATTTTGTCGCTTTTAATGCTCCATCAATCCTCTCAAAGTCAGGTCAAGCTAAGGGGCTTGGCCACGTTTATTTCTGTGAACATGGTGGACTGCAAGGTTTCTGAACTTGTCCTCACCCCAATCTATCATATACTTCTGATCACTCTAAATAAACCTTTTTTCCTATTATTGGTTAAATATTATGACATATTTGACCCAGAAAAAACTAAGATTGTTGATGGGATAGACGATGTTCTGCATAAAATCTTAAATGATCACAGGAAAGAGTTACTAATCAAACGGCCATCGCTCCACTTCTTACTCACCATCCCCTGATTGTCTACTAGATTGGTGTACTCCTGTTAATCCCAGCGTCACCTGCTATGCACTTTTAAGTAGTGTATGTTCTTCTCCCAGAACTGTACATGTCCTACTCTAAATGTGATGTACTCCAATACCCTCTGGAAACCTGTTCATGTTTGCATTTATAAGTAACGCTGGTCCTTTCCCACTATTATTACCCATCCAAATTATGAAGCGCTCTGATACCTGCCTGGGTCTTGTTCACGCTATACAAAACTTTATAAATAAATAAATAAAAATGTGGTGATTCTGATGAACTCCTAACATATTTTAAACATACTCACTATGAGTACACATTAAACAGAGTGTCCTCCGCTAACAATCGAATATTTTCACACTATTATAGCTTGCGGTCCCTCATTAAGATCTCAACATCCATGGGGTCAGGGTCTAATTCTATCATAGACCATATACTAATTTCTAAGGAGCTGCAACCAGCACAAATCGCTTGTAAAACGGTGGCCTCATGCATAAGTGACCACAATCCACTAACCCTGAAGCTAAATTTATCTTTATCCTTATCCAGGGATGCTCAGAAAACCCCCTAACACCAAATTGAATATAATAAAAAATAAAGGCCTAAGCATTAGATGGGAAAAGATTGACAAGTAAGCCTTTCATAGAAATCTATTTACACATAATCAATCAGAGATTAATCAGATCTTGCAAAAGGACTCGATTCCATGCGATGTAATCCAGGCCTTTCCTCTCTTAAAAAGTATATAGCAGATAAACTGAACAAAAGAGCTGGAAAAACCTGCACTAGTCCAAGGTGGTTTGATAGCACAGTTTTTCAAGCCCACAAACTTCTAAAGCTTGCTTTGAACAAATGCCCACGTGACAGATTGGAAGTTGCAAGATTCCCAAGCCTTCTGGCAAGTAGTAAACTCCCAGGCTCTCTTAGGTGAGACCCTCCCTAAAGTTGAGTGTGTCGTTTCAAGTGATTCCTGGGTGACTCACTTCTCAAATATATTTGGCCCAAAGGCACAGACCTTTGTACAAGACAATGATGCCATAGCTATCTGTGACTCCATTATTAGACCGGAATTGAGCAGATTCATTAAGGCCTCTGATGTTATTTTAGCAATTGACAATAACTCCTCTGAGAAAGTTCCAGGACCCAATAGAATTCCCTTGTATATCTTTAAATCCTTTCCACAGTTCTGAGCACCCGTTATAACTAATGTCTTAAGAAGTGCAATTACCGGACCTTTGGTCAAAAGGTCATGGGAAGAGGCCATCATTATCCCTATCTTTAAAAAAGGAGATAAAAGCCACCCTCCCTGCAATCGGCCTATTTCACTCCCTGATAGCACGGTTAAGATCCTTACAGTTTGGATTCTGCCCAGGCCTGGGAACAATCGAACATACACTAAATCTGTCTCTTATAGTCCAAAAATATACTAAGGCCAAAAAAGGCTGTGTCCATCTTGCCTTTATGGACTTGACATGTGCCTTTGATACAGTGGGCCGCTCAAGACTCTGGTCAATAATGTCAGAAGTAGGTATAGATAGCGTAATCATTTCCCTGCTTCACACTACAGGTAGTCTTCTACAGAATGAATGGAAATCTCACTGAAGACTTTGCATTAGTAACCGGGATTAGACAGAATTGCGTCCTGGCACCATTTCTCTTTTGAATCTATATTAACGCTCTAGGAAACTATTTGACAAGAGCTGGTAAAGATATCACTAACATCAATTCAAGAGAAATTCCTGTGTTACTTTACGCAGATGATGCTGTTCTCACTGCCAGAACAGATAATGGCCTTCAGTCCCTGCTAGATGCTTTTAATAATTTGATGGATAATCTACGACTGAAAACGAATCACACCAAGTCATATGTAACGAAATGCAGCCCAAAACGGTATAAGACTAGAAAGTTCTTACTTGGTGGTGAAGAACTTAAAAAAAAAAAGCTTCTTCGTGTTCCTGGGTGACCCGATCAATATTGATTTTAATTGGAAGTCTTTATTGAATGTAAGTGTTGCAATTTCAAAGGGCAATAGATGCAGTCTTTCGATTCTCGAAAAAATGCTAGGACACTAACCAATAAGAGAATTGCTCTATATTGTCAAAAGTAAATGTGTATCAGTCGCAACATTTGGTGAGGGCATTTGGGAACATGCAAACTGTAAAGCCCTACAGATTGTAGAAAATAAGCTTATAAGAAGACTACTGGCCACCCCACACTCCACCTCAACATCATTCTGCCATGATGAGGAAGAGCTAAATTACTTAGAAGATTATATCAAATTATAACCCCTTTTATTGTGGCAGCGAATTTGGAAAAATTGGGCGCCCAATTGTGTAGGTCAATTTTGCTAGATTGCATGAATTTGGTTAATTGATTAGATATCCCTTGGCTCAAATAAGTTAAACCAAGCCTTGAAAGCCTGGGCACCCCAGCATTCTTCTATAACCCGGCTATCCTATTTAGCATTTCCTCAACCCAAATAAAATAACTTTTTTCGCAACACATGCAAAGGGCATGATTAGGGGACAGTTGTGAGGAGAAGGGAGTTATCTTCTGGGTTCTACTAGCACGCCAAGCACTTTACTTACAGCTAATTGCAAATGAGAGACATACGTTTCTCCTGACAAGATTCTGACTCAATAATATACACTTTGTGGTAGCCCTCCCTACTAAAGGTACCTAGTGTGCAACCTTGTCACTGTAAAGCCCCGGCCGAACACAGCACCCTGAACGTTATCTTATTTTGTACATTTTATACCTGTCAAAGAAGGCAGTTCCTGCATCTAGTAGTGATTGTATTTAAGTTTTATTTTTATTTACTGATTTTATGAAAGTATTTCTCATGATTTTTAATTATGTATTAACTAAGGTATATCCTCTTTGTGATGTAAAGTTTATGGTACAATAGAGCCGGTTAAAGTATTTTGATAGAATGATTAAGAGAGAGTGTGTTCCCTCGAAACAGAAAAGGAAAATGCAAAAATTGATAGCTTTCTTTAGTGGGAACCAGCAAATAAAATACAGGGTGGCCATTGCTCTGTGGAACCCCTTGGCTATGACCTTGAAGAGAAAAATTGCAATGCAATGAAAGAAAGCAGAAAACAAATAGCGAGAACGAAAGACAAAGAAAAGAAATAAAGATGAAAGGGAGTAGGAAAAAAATCTTAGACCATGTCTAAGGGCCTTGACTTTTTGTTCATAAACCATGTCTCCCAATTATAATATTTAGCTCGTTTTGCTGCTTGTACTATTTTATAAAGATATTTCCTAACCAAAAACCTTTCTTGTTATATTGCTGGTTATCTGTCATAATCTTCCAAATTGGTGCAGCTGCTGTGGATACACAGAAAGTGGCCAAAAGGCAGCCTATTTTTGAAGGATTCTGGGTGGAAACTGCTGTACTGAAGCAGAGAATGAAATATTTCCTAGTAAACATGAAGGAAAGTTTCAATTCTTTTAAGGAATCGGAGGCGAGGATTATGCATTTCTTTCTTCACTATTTATTAACAGCATTTTCAAAGATAAAGTAAAAAAATACGTCACCCAACTACAACTCCCATGAACACCAGGAGTAACCATGGCCACCAACAGTCCAATCATACCAGAGTCCGATAGTCCATATAATACAGTTGATAACATAGTCCTTCCTCTTCTTCACTGAAGGAAGTTAAGCTCGTTGGACCTTATTCCGCTTTAGAGTCCGAACCTAAGATAAAAGGGTAAAATGTTAAAGACTCTCCTTTAAACGGTTCTTACCATAGTATCCAAACATTCAATAAATATAGAATTGTATACCCAGCACAACATCAGGCATGGAATGAACACTAAAAGAGTTTAAAAAAAACCTAAGTGCACATTAGGCATTGGAGTATCACACAGGAAACAGTTGCCAACAACTATGTCAATACATTTTTGTTTGTGAAGCATAACAATAAACCATAGAAGAGACATAAATTCAGTACTCCCTGACAATCACGAGATCCCGTCCAGATATCTGTAGACTCCATGAAGGTTATATCGTAAGTCCTCCTAGGGAGGGAGGCATCAGAAGAGTATGCCAGGGGGGGATAATCCTCGCCTCTGCGTCCTTAATAGAATTGAAACTTTCCTTCATGTTTACTAGGAAATTTTTCATTCTATTTCAGGACCGGAGGCGAGGATTATGCATTTTCAAAGCTTACTTACCACCAGAGCGGCTGCGTCATGGATTGGCTTGAAATAAAACTTCTTAAAAGTGGAATCCGAAGACAAATCCGAAGCAATCATGATATCTTTCAATCTAACCCCCTACCTGGACGGCCTTGGAAACCAATGCCCCTCTAGCGGAGTGTGCCCCAAACTCGCTAGTATCAATGCCAGCCTCTGCCATGATCCATCTTACCCACCTGGCAATAGTCGGGGATGACAAGGCCTTGAAGGGTTTCTTAATGGCAATTAGAAGTTGCCGTTCCCCCGGAGGTCGAACCTCCAAAGTCATGTCCTCGTAGACCTTTAGGCATCTGACCACACACAATTTTGGAGACTCAGGGAAAGCTGGATATGATACTGACCTGGTACTCGTTTTCGTTCTCCTTGAGATGTTGAATGTAACCCCCTCCGGGGTGAAAATTCTAGCCGAGAGGTCCAAGGCTCTCACATCTGACGATCTCTTGCAGGAGATGAGGCAGAGAAGCATGGCTAGCTTTTCTGAAATCTCCTTTCTGGGTAGGTATTGGTTGTCTTGCCAAGAGGACAACAGGCGCAGGACCAGATTGACATCCCAAAGACCTGCATAGTGGGGTTCAGGGGGACAGGGAATCCTGATGCCTTTGAGTAACTTACACACCCAGGGGTGCTCCCCCACAGGAACGCTATCCACCGATGTATGACCCGCTGAAATCGCTGATCTGAAGGAATTGATGGTGCAATAGCCCAATCCTTCCTGAAAAAGTTCAGCCAGGAAGTTCACTATATCGGTAACGCTGGTGCCCACGGGATCCAGGAGTCTCCCCCCCGACCAACGTACCCATCTCCTCCAGGCCGATCTATACCTCTTAATGGTCCCTCGCGCCCAAGCCTGCTGGATAAGGAATTCAGCCTCCTTCGAAAGTCTGACGTCCTGCAAGCGTCGCCTGAAATCCTCCATGCCATGAGGTGAAGATGGCCTTGGAGAACCACAGGATGTGGTTTGCCTAGAGGGTCCACCAGGACCTTATCGTACGATGGAAGATGTACCAGGGCATCCCAAGCCAGCTCTAGGAGAGAGGGGAACCACGCCTGTGATCGCCATATCGGAGTGACCAGGATGATCAATGCCTTTTGTCTCTGCTATGCTCTGTAGTGCAGCGGTCCTGGAAAGATGGCTTGTATCGATGATGATAACAAGGCAACAATCCTGGCCAACTGCTGTAGAGATATCCTGTCTCCTCTGAGGACATTCCTCAGGTCCTTCTTGATCTTGGCGTTTTTCTGTACTGGTAGATTCAGGGTCGCCGCCCTGGAGTTGATCCGGAAGCCCAGGAAAAGCATGCTCTGCTGCGGGACCATGTCCGATTTCTGCTGGTTGATGGTGAAGCCCAAACTCTGAAGCAGAGATATGGTGGTATTCAGATGAGAAATCAGGCGGTCTTGGGACTGATCCATCAGCAAGATGTCATCCAAATAGATAATCAATCTGATGTCCAGGGTACGTAGATGCTCCACCACCAGCTTGAGGAGCTTGGTAAAGCACCAGGGTGCTGATGATAGGCCGAAAGGCAGGGTCCGGAACTCGAAGACCTTCCCCCTCCACTCGAATTGGAGAAACCTGCAGTGGGGGGGAAATAAAGGGACAGATAGGTATGCGTCCTTTAGGTCGAGACGCGCCAACCAGTCGTCCTGCAGTAACAGATCCCAGAGGAGATGAATCGCCTCCATCTTGAAGTGGCGGTAAATCAGCCACTCGTTGAAAGACCTAAGATTGATGACTGGGTGGAAGCCCTTTTCCTTCTTCTCCAGCAAGAACAGGTTGCTTAAAACCCCCCTGGGGTGCAGCTGTGAGAGACAAACTGCCCCTTTTGACAGAAGGTCCTGGACCTCCCGATCTATAAGGGATTTGTCCTCAGAGGAAAAAAACAGTGGACGGGGTTTGACTGTTTGCACCGGAGTTCCGTAAAACTCTATGCGAAACCCTTTTACCTTCTTCAGAACCCAAGGGTCTGAGGAGATCTCTGCCCATTTGTGAAAAAACATGCTTATTCTCCCTCCCAAACGAAGAGGAGTTAACAGACTGTTGCTTACCACTATATCCGCTGGAGTTGTTGTGGGCCCCTCCGTGGCCACGGCTGTTTTTGCCTTTGCCGCCATGGGAGGGGTAGAATGTTCCTTGCCGGCCATCCTGCCAGCCATTGTTTCTTCTTGCCTGGGCTCTGTTATGGCCTTGGTAGGATTGGTGGCCGGAATAGCGACCCCTGCCTCTTCCGGCCCTGCTAAAAACCTTTCCAGGGAAGATTTTTTTCATCGACGCCTGCGCCTTGTCAAGAGCTGAGAACGTTGACACAAACTTTCCCAGCTCCTTGACGAAGGGATCACCGAAAAGTGAGCTCTGGGCCACGGGACCTGCCTCTGAGGATGAAAGCTCCCCTAGCTTAGGGTCTATCTTCAGGAGAAGAGAGCGGCGATGTTCTGCAGAGAGGGTGCAGTTTGCGTTGCCCAAAAGGCATATCGCTCTCTGCGCTCACCCCGCCACATCGTCCTTGGGAAGGGGTTGACCTGACTCCCTGGACCGCTCTGCCAACTCTATGATTTTAGTTAGCGGTCCCCCCACACCAGGAGCTTGTCCTGGCAGGCCCTCCATGATCCCCTTTTTGGGATCCCTCATATATTTACTAAAGAAGGTGCACAGCTTTGGGTCTATCTCTGGCGTAGCTGTGACCTTGTCATCCAGAGATGGACGGGGACATTCTGACCTGAGGCGGGCCCTCACATCCTTACTAAGAGTTTGTCTGATCTTATTGCCCACATAGTCGGCCACTTTCTTGTCCGGGACCCACTCCGCAGAACGCGGCCTGAAAATACTTTCGGGTCAAACATATCAGGAAGGGCACCCTCCCCATCACCAGATTCGGAGTAGGATGACTGTGGGCGCCAAAACCTGCCCGAATCCTGAGTCTCATCTGAATAGCCCTCTTACTCCACAAAATCGCCCTCCCCATGTCCGGGAACCCCTCCTCGGGGTCAAAATCTGTGGCGACCTCGTCGCTGGTAACCCAGGGTAGCTCTTCCTCCCGATAGGGTGCTTTTTAAGCGTTTGCGCACTCTTATAAAAGACTTCAGTCAGCCCACTGAAGTCTTCAAGGTGCCCCGCATCACGCTTATTAGCCTTACGTGGTTGAGACAGAGTCACCCCACTAGGCCCAGCCCCCATCTCCCAGGATCCCCGTGCCCTTGAAGACCTGGGCAGACAACTTATCAACGCTGTCCTGCAGGGGGGCCAACGCCTGGGCAATAGCCTTAGAAAGGAGCTTGTCCACCCCTGCAGGAAGGCGCTGTGGGGGGCCCTATCCTCCTCAGAGGAATGCGAGGGCGCATAATCATGTTCTCGCTGGGATTGCATCATAAATTGAGGGCCGGAGCACTGAATACAAAATTTACCCGTTTGGTACTGTGGGCAGCCCCCTCGCCAGTGCTCCTTTATATATTCTGCTTGTGACAGCAGCAGAAGCCAAAAATCCCTAGACTGCCTGGACAGAGTGAGGGGAGAATAGGTAATACTGGGCTATGCCTGTCAGCTCAACCGCAGCACGGTGTCAGGCGAGGGTTGGAAGAGAAGCAGGCACGACCAGAGACCGCTCACCTTCTCCGATCGCACGCAAACCACCGGAGCGCAGCAAGCAGCTCTGTGGAGCATTTGAAGCGCATTAGAGATGCGAAACAGCGCCACCTAGCACACCAACACGGAAGCCTGAAATTGACGTGCTCGGGACAGAGAGCCTGCTGCGCGATCGAGAAGCGGGGAGAAACGCTGAAAAGTTGAGCGCTCACAGCACGTTGCCTCAATAAGCACAAATCAACAAGATATTAACCAGTAAATACACGCCAGATAAGTCCTAAACTCTAACCCCCTGAAGTGAGGAAGAAGGCATGAAGGGACTTAACTGACGAGGCAGCAGTGAAGAAACAGGAAGGACTATGTTATCAAATGTATTATATGGACTATCTGACTCTGATATGATTGGACTGTTGGTGGCCATGGTTACTCCTAGTGTTCATGGGAGTTGTAGTTGGTTGACGGGTTTTTTTACTTTATCTTTGAAAATGCTGTTTATAAAGTGTGAAGAAAGAAATGCATAATCCTCGCCTCCGGTCCTGAAATAGAATTACAATATGCTGCTTTTTTATAAAGCTCAATGAACAATTTGCCATCTTGGTGCTTGATCAGGAGAGATTGATCCCTTGGTTAATCATTTTAGGGAAGCAGCACACACTTTTACGGAGTTCGGGTGGTTTATTATTGAAAGGATAGCAGGTAGTAGGAGAGGAGGTAATCTGGAACTAAAAAGCAAAAATAGGGAGCAGTGGTATATTTCTATTTTAGATACTGTGAGACGAGGACTTAATACTAAAGAAGACTGGATGAAACTAATCAAGTGATTCACAGATGTAACTAGTAATGTCTATAAGTTTGCCATACATGAGTTAATTGTATCAAATTGGAGTTAGTGTGATTTGAGATATCTAATATCATATAGATGACCCTGACCAGATTATATACACTGGCTGTCACCCGGTGATATAAAAAGAGATAAATAGATAATCCATGTGACCTTTATAGGATCCTGACCTCATTTTTCCATACACCGGCTGTCATCTTTGACATAAATATTTAAATAAGGTAACCAATGTGAAACCTATAGGACCCGCAGTACCTCTATTACATCCTTCGGATACTGTGGTCGTCATCCATAGGACGGTTTGGTAGTTTAGGGATTGGTGGCTTTGCTTCCACTAGCAATATGGGTGGGTTTGTATTGCCCTCGTAGTGGATCTATTTGGATTGTTGTTTGGCTCCACTCCGTTACAAAATGGCGATCGTTGTTTCCAGGATTAAGGCTTGTATCCTGGTATGCTGTAGCAAGCACTTGACTATAATCACTTGACCGCACGAAATTTGGACTGCGGTCATGTGATTAGTATCAACGTAGATGTCGTCCACGACTATTTCTGCGGCGGACGACGCTTTCCGATTTTCTTATTTGCGGAAACGGGGTAGGACGTGTGATGAGCCATCATTAACCACGGCAGTAAATTTGGCATGACGGTGATGTTAGTAATGATGAAGGGGTTCCTTTGGATTAGCCCTTGCAGGATTTAACGTATGCCTGAGCCAGCAGGCAGTCCCAATTAATGGCCACAATAGAATCACAAAGTAGCAGTCCTCAGTAGGAGTGTTGAACTAAGCGAGGCAAGTTTTAAGCTCGCATTTAATTTGGGGTTTGGTCCTTATTAGAGGCTAAATAGCTGGCATACGAGCAGGTAGTATGACTTAGCAAGAATTACCGATCATTACGAGATATCATATAAAAGATCTGCTACTAGGGGTCAATTGAATGACGGGCCAATACAGATACCCGTGAAGAGTAGTTTTTAATAAATTGTAGGCTTATACATAAATACACAGACTTAGCAAGAATTACCAGTCATTATGAGGTATCATATAAAGGATCTGCTACTAGGGGTCAATTGAATAACGTTCCAATACAGATTCCCGTGAAGAGTAGTTTTTTATTCAAGAAATTGTAGGCTTATATATGAATATGAGAAAAATGGTGGTTTCATGTGATGCAACACATGAGACATAACATCTAATATGTTAGGGCAAGGCCCACTGTAGTAAGAAGAAAACGAGATAGGCAAATGAGTGCAGGGACCTACTTCTGTTAATTACTAACCTAGTTTTTTTGTGTATACACCTACTGACTATGTCAAACCCTATGTATTTAATTGTTAGAAACATTGGCATAGAAAGGTGGTAACCTGGAGGGCTGTTCAGCCTCCGTGACCACATCCTGGAAGTTGGACTTTGAGCCTGTTATATAGGTATGTTATACTTTATGTTAAAGGCAAGATAAGCTGAGGAAGCTGTCTCTACATAGATGTGTGTATATATATATATATGTGTATATATATTATCTACTGGCGGTTGCCAGTAGATAGTTATAGTTAGGACCTATTTTCCATAGGAAATCCGCAACATTCTATTTGAAATAACTCTTGCGTCGGTTGACGAATCTTCGCGAAATTTTCAAACTTTGTGGCCCGCTCCAGCCCGCTCCTATCCTGAAAGTCTCGGGGTGATTCGTCAAGCAGGGGCCGAGAAAAAAGGGGGGTCCCTAAACGTGTTTTCCCCATTCATTTTCCCATAGGAAACTTTAGCCACGGCTACAGCCCGAACTGCTGAACGGAATTACACCAAATTTGGCAAAGAGGTAGTTCTTGGTTCAGAAAGAACCCTTTTTGTTAAATGGTGTAAATCCGTTCAGTAGTTCCTGAGAAAATCAAAAGGAAAATCACATATATATCTATGGCCGTGTCGGATTCGCGCACCCTGAGCCACCCTGCGCACACAGTCCCGATCACGAGCTGCATGCTAATTGGCTGTCAACACTCCAAATCAGGAAGTGTTGGCAGCCATTTATGCCTCGGTAGAACCGAGGCACAGAAACATGTGCGCAAAACGCACAAAGGGGGCAGGGTAGAAACACCCTGACCCCCTAGGTCTGCTCAGGGGGTCCCACAAGGACCCCCTGGGCAGAAAAAAGTCATTAAAAAAAAAACGATGGTGCAGCAGGCCCTGCCCCCTTCCTTTACCACTCTGCAAACGCGCCCCTGGCGCGTTTGCAGAGGGGAACAATCCCCTTGAATACTGGGGGTCCCTGGGGGCCAACTAGCCCACCAGGAACCTCCAGTATGCACCAGGGGCTGCGTTGCAGAGAGGTATGCATAGGCCACGCCCTTTTACACCTCTCTGCAACGCAGCTCTGTGGCGCTTTTGGAGGTACATGGTGGGCTAGTTGGACTCCAGGGACCCTCAGGATTCAAGGGGACTTAATTCCCCAACTTAAAACGCGCCACGGGGCGCGTTTGCACAGTGGTGAAGGGAGGGCGGGGCTTCAGGTGACATGTGTGCAAACAGGCCCTGTTGCGCGTTTTAAGATGGGGAATTAAATCCCCTTCAATCCTGAGGGTCCCTGGGGGCCAACTAGCCCACCAGGTACGTCCAGAAAGCGCCACAGAGCTGCGTTGCAGAGAGGTGCAAAAAGGGGCGTGGCCTCTGAACACCTCTCTGCAACACAGCTCTCTGGCGCATACTGGAGGTATCTGGTGGGCTACTTGGCCCCTAGGGACCCTCGGGATTGAGGAGGATTTAATTCCCCATCTTAAAACGCGCCACGGGGCCTGTTTGCAGACATGTCACCTGAAGCCCCGCCCCCTCCCTTCACCACTGTGTAAATATTCCTCTAAAATCAGCTGAACTACGAATTCCGATTTACTCACCTGTTATCAGGAGAGACCTCAGTGCTGCATCTTTAAGCCCAGTACTGATCCTGAAAAGTAATTTTAACCGTACTTACCAGTAACTTGAATTTCCTTCCATAGGCTAACATTGACTGGTTTCACTTGGAAATTCTTTTAAGTGTGGAGTTTTGGAACTTTATAATATTCCTCTAAAATCAGCCGAACTACGAATTCCGATTTACTCACCTGTTATCAGGAGAGAACCCAGTGCTGCATCTTTTAGCCCAGCACTGACCCTGAAAAGTAATTCTAACCGTATTTACCAGTAACTTGTATTTCCTTCCATAGGAATCCATTGTCTGGTTTTCAGCAGAAAAGTTTCAAAGTGTTGATTTTCACAAACTACAAATATTCCTTAAAAATCGCCTGTATGACTTAAACGCATTCTTTCAACTGTTTACAGGAGATGCACCAGTGCTGGATCCAGGATCCACCACTGAGTAAGAAAAAGTAACGATAACACTACTTACCTGCTAAGTGAATTTCCTCCCATAGGATAACATTGGTGATTCTATGTGAAAAAGTTTCTGTCAACTTTTAAAATACAATAATATTCCTTAAAAATCACTACTGTAACCAAAACGCTTTTACTCAACTGTTTACAGGAGATGTCGCAGGACTGAATCTAGGATCCAGTCCTGTGGTTAGAAAAGTAATCCATAAAGTAACTAATTGCATTTAACTAGAAATTCACATTGAGCTCAATGTTGCATTGTGTTTGAAATTGTGTTGCCCATTGAAACAACTGTAACTACTGTACTTAAAAGTCTATTGCCTATTTGCAAAGTATTTAAACTAAAGTAATTCATTCTGAGAAAGTATATTTTGTAATGTAATGTATAATGTAATTACAATGTAATTTAAAAAATAAAATATCTAAAAATAAATAGTTTAAAAAAATGTAGTAAATCAGTATCAAAAAAATAAATATAACAATTAATACATTTAAAAATTGTCATTTACAAAACCTTTGAAATTCACTGAAAAAAACCATAGGTTTCAGACATGTTATAGTTAGGAATTAGCATTTAAAAACCTTTGAAATTCACTGAAAAAACCATAGGTTTCAGGCACGTTATAGTTAGAAATTAGCATTTAAAAAACCTTACAAATTCACTGAAAAAACCATAGGTTTTAGGGACAGTTATAGTTAGTTGGACATTGCACTCGTACAAAACCCGTGAAATTCCCCCGTTATAGTTAGTTCAGGTAACTATAACTCGCGCCCCGCAATGCACTGCTGATGACGTCACATATTACATCACTCATGACATGGTCAGTGACATCACTGATGACATCACTGATGACAACTCAAATGACATCACTGATGACATCACTGATGACATCATCCATGTGATAATTTGATGCATCTTCTCACACCCTAATATAACTTTTGATACACCCACTGTAAATTACAGACTGCCATTGTCAAAACCATAGACACTCCAACACCAATTACTATATACACACTCACTGATTCTTAGGTCTACACACACACATCTACTCACTCACCCGTACAGTCACTCATACTTATAGTCACTCAGTACAGGACTATTATATGCACTCATACACCTATATAAACACTCACACACCGCCACTCATCCATAGAGGTACTCACACACCTAGTCAGTCATGCAAAAAATTAAGCACACACCCATTTACTCACCTATACAGTTATACACACACCAGCTCACTTACTCATACAAATACTAGCACATTCTTACGCTCTTATACAATCTCTGATACAAGCACACACTCACCAATACAGTCACTCTCACAATCACACACTCTCGCTTATAGCTATTTATATACTCCAACACACATATATATTGCCTTTCACATATGTAGTTACTCACACATGTACCACTGGGACATACATTCACTCACTAACACACTCTTACACACACTTACCCACCCATACAGTCTATCACAGATGCACTCTTGAAATCATCCACCCAGTGAATCACCCACTCACACATCTATGCACAGAGTCGCACACACCCCACCCACACAAACACTCAGGCACCCATACAGATACTCAGACAACCAATCAATAACTCATATAGACACTCATGTAGCTATTCACAAACCCATGCAGCCACTTACACAGCAACAGACAGACGGATACAGACATTCACCCAGTTTAGTCACTAACCCATGCATTCAGTAAGATACGTTTAATCACTCACTTATAGAGTTAGTCACGCACCTACTAAATCATCCTTTCAGACACTTATACACCCACTCATTCTTCAATACGCCTTTCCCTATATATATTAAACATATTTAAACTTTACAGAAACACACAGTCACTGGATGATGTCATCAGTGATGTCATTTGAGATGTTATCAGTGATGTCATCAGTGATGTCACTGACCATGTCATGAGTGATGTAATATGTGACGTCATCAGCAGTGCATTGCGGGGGCGCGAGTTATAGTTACCTGAACTAACTATAACGGGGGAATTTCACGGGTTTTGTACGAGTGCAATGTCCAACTAACTATAACTGTCCCTAAAACCTATGGTTTTTACAGTGAACATATATATATATATATATATATACATGTGTGAAACTTCATTTACAGTTCTCTCTTACCTTTGAATATATCTAGGAGTCTTGCATAATTGGGACCACAAGAGGTCTCAAATTCATCCATTATTGTCATCACACTCCCTGATCCACAGAATAAATACATTATAGGTGGTTTTGGTTTGAGTTTTAATATTTAGTTGGGATTAGGGGCATTTTTATCTCCAACTATTAGAGTACTGATACCGGATCTTCGGGCTCTTTTTCTCTCTTGGCTGTAGGACTTTATTGAAGGGAAGCGTGCCCACTGAACAGCAACGTGAGGCCCATCAGTATTTGCACTCATGATCATATGCCTGGAATAGATATGGGAGCAACAAATAATTAAGGTACGTGTATAAAGTAAACTTTGACTGTACACTATTGGTGATTTTATAACAATTTCTAGTTGTAATAACATATTGTATCCTTATTTTATCCCCAGCTTTATGTTAATCCCTAAAGTTTCAGTGGGTTAGACCAGCTTTGTCGGTCTTTATAGTGCCTCACCTAAGAAAGCAGTCGGTGAGTGATTTTCTTTTGAATCTGAGCATGAATGTGTAGGAAGGCTGGGTGGTGACAGTTGTCGTGAGCTTCTGCACACCAGTCTGGATTGGACCTTTGGTTGGTTTGACATGATTTGTTGAGACAGAAAAGTTAGATGAACATTTTAAATCTTAACTGTGAACTAATGATGAGTAATTTCTCTTTTTTTTTATCTGTAAGATTTGCTTGTATTGTAAAAACATGAGATTTTTTCTGAAACATGTTTTTATTTATGCAGGCAAACACTACATATTTGCTTAGAGGGATAAAAATATCTGTTGTTGTCCTGAAGAAGGTGGTTCTATTTTGTAAACCCACCAAAACGCGTCAGCGCTCTCTTTTTTTCTGTTAAACTTGAGGAACAATGAGTTACATGTCAAAAAAGGCCCAGATAACAATGTTTTTGTATTGATTCCTTCAAATTAACAAACCTTTAATGACAAATGTGTATGTCTTGTGTATTGTCTCTCTTGATACAGTGTATTTGTGATATTTTGTGCATATATTTTTTATTATTGGATTTTTAGATTGTTTTAAAATATGTGATTTTTATATAAATTGTCTGAATTGTTTTATTCAGAGTGATCTATTAAACACTTAGGGGTCTATTAGGATGGTGGGCGGAAAAAAACCCTGACAGCCATGGTAGCGGAAATCAACCGCCCGCCAGTACCGCGGCAAAACCTGCAGTCCGATTAGGATCAACCGCCCAAAAAATCCAACTGCGGCGGAAAGAGGTAACGAAAAAACGCTCATATTGGGAGGAGCTGGTGAAAAACCGTCCGCGATGGTCGGATTTGCGGCGGAAACACACCAAACCGCCGCCAGGCCCGCGGAGTAACCACCTGTGAAATTAGGATTCCCCCGATGTGACAGAGGGACGTTCCGCTGTTTCCGACCTCCGCGGTCGCAAACAGTGATGAATGGGAGAGCCGGCGGAAGGGCTGTAGAATAGCCACCGCTGCGGACGCTCCGTGATAAATATGGCGGTCGACAAAAAAAACTCACAACAAGGCCACCAAGTGCACACAGCAAACTAGCCCTGCCCCCAAAAACACCTAACACACCCCAATGACACACCCCCATGGCAACTTCAAAAATACAAATCCCAGGACAACCCACACAACACACCTGACAGCAATACCCCATTTTGACACACCTACATAGCTGAGTATAAAACCAGCCCTTTCCCTGACCACAATCCTTTGCAATACTCCAGAAGTGAAGGTCCAAACACCACAGCTGAAAGGAAAGGCAAATCATCACACCATCACAACACACACACACCACACACATCACCACCACCACTTCCATACCTGTACCTCTAACCCCTTTGCACATCACACACCATGGCACCACAGAAAATGCCCAAATTCACAGAGAGTGAGTTGTCAGTCATGGTAGATGAGATAATCAGAGTAGAACCACAATTGTTTGGTACCCTGGTCCAACAGACACCAGTAGCCACCAGACCCAAATGTGGGTAAGGATAGTCGACAAGGTCAATGCAGTAGGGACCACACCGCGCTCCAAGCAGGAAATTGTGAAGCGGTGGCATGACCTGAAGAGGGTTGTGAAACAGAAGAAGAACAAGAACCGTGAGCTGGCTCAGAGGACTGGCGGTGGCCCTCCCATCCCACCAAAAACATTCACTGCATGGGAGGAGAAGGTGCTTGCCATACTGCATCCAGAGAGTCTCACAGGAACAGCCGGGGGAGTGCAGGCTGGTAAGTACAAACAAATGTATACCATTACACTGATATTTACTGTCTTGCACAACTACAAAGCTACACCTCTGAGGCCCAAGTCCATTAATCTGTACCACAATACCCAACACAGGTCTCACAGATGTAACATTCACTCCATCTGAATCACCCCAAAGGTAGCCAGCAACATTCACAGCGTTGCATGTGTCCAGGCAACCAGCACTACAACTCCCACCAGGCCCCCTGTCCCACACCTGAGCATGATGGAGCACTCCCCCCACCCAGAAGCATGTGCCAGCCATTGTAGCACTACAAATAAACTAACAGGTAGTTAGCCATCTTACCAGGGAGGGCAGTTTGGGGTTGGGAGGCCTGCACAACAACTCCCACCAGGCCCCCCTCTCCTACCCCAGAGCAGGATGTAGCACTCCACACCCACCCGGAAGCAGTTGGCAGCCATTGCATCCTTCACCTAACAGGTAGGTAGCCATCTTTCCGGGGAGGGCTGTGTGGGGGGTGGGAGGCCTGCACTAAAACTCCCACCAGGCCCCCTGTCCCACACCTGAGCATGATGGAGCACCCCCCCACCCAAGAAGCATGTGGCAGCCATTGTATGGTTCACCCTCACCTAACAGGTAGGTAGCCATCTTCCCAGGGAGGGCTGTTTGGGGGTGGGAAGCCTGTACTACAACTCCCACCAGGCCCCCTGTCCCCCCGTGCAGGATGGAGCACTCCCCCACCCAGAAGCATGTAGCAGCTATTGTTTCACTACAAACAAACTAACAGGTAGGTAGCCATCTTACCAGGGAGGGCTGTTTGGGGGTGGTCGGCCTGCATAACAACTCCCACCAGGCCCCCTGTCCCACCCCTGAGCAGGATGGAGTACTCCCCCCACCCAGAAGCAGTTGGCAGCCATTGCATTCTTCACCTCACCTAACAGGTAGGTAGCCATCTTACCAGGGAGGGCTGTTTGGGGGTGGAATTTCTGCACTACAACTCCCACCATGCCCCCTGTCCCACCCCTGAGCAGGATGTAGCACTGCGAGCTGACATCAGAATTGATACAACATCACACAGAAACTCTCACCATGACTAGTTCTACTAAACACAGAGAACATATCACCTTTGACGTCATAGATGCACCACAATTCCGCCTTATTTTGGGGGTTCCTTGGTTGGTGCAACATAATCCCAAGATGGACTGGATACAAAAGACCATCTTGTTTGACTCAGACTATTGCCATGCAAACTGCTTTCAACATCAGGTATCGGAACATCTCATTCAAGGTTATGACTTTCCAAAGGATTCCAAAAGTATATTACTATTGGCGGGTGTACCCACAGAATACTCTGATTTAGTAGACGTTTTTGATTAAAAAAAGGGCTAATACACTACCACCACACAGGGACTTTGATTGCCGAATAGATTTAGTACCAGGAGCTACCCTGCCATGTAGTAGGATATATGCTCTCACTGAAAAAGAAAATGAGCACTTACGAGAGTATTTGGAAGAATATCTTGCCAATGGCTTTATACGACATTCTAAGTCGCCCGTCTCTTCGCCTCTTTTTTTTATATCAAAGAAGGGGGCAGAGTTGCGCACGTGCATCGACTATCGCACACTAAATAATGTTACTGTCAAAAATACCCTCTTCCGTTAATACCCACACTACTGGATCAAATCAAGGATGCCACCGTTTATATGAAACTGGATTTGCGTGGAGCCTACCATCTTGTTAGAGTCCATGAGGGCGATGAATGGAAAACGGCCTTTCGTACCAAATTTGGCCTTTATGAATATCAAGTTATGCCCTTCGGACTCTGCAACGCTCCAGCAGCATTCCAATTTTTTATAAATGAGGTTTTAAGAGAATCTTTGGATATATGCTGTGTAGTATACATCGATGACATCCTTATTTATTCAAAAACAATGACAGAACATGTACAACAAGTGCGAACCATTCTTCAACAACTTTTAAAAAATTCCCTGAATGTGAAATTGGAGAAGAGTATGTTTCATACCACCAAAGTAGATTTCTTGGGTTACGTAATCAGTCCTTCTGGTATTGAAATGGACCCTAAAAAGATTCAAGCAGTACTTACTTGGCATAGTCCCTCTTCCGTAAAACAAATTCAAAGCTTTTTAGGGTTCGCCAATTTTTATAGACGCTTCATTCAAAATGTTTCGCAGATAATAACCCCCATCACAAAACTACTAGGTAAAAACACTAAGTTTGAGTGGAATGATTCAGCTGAACAAGCTTTTCAAACATTAAAAAGGCAATTTACATCAGCTCCAATTTTAATGCACCCAGATTCGTCTTCTCCGTTCATTGTAGAAGCTGATGCCTCTCAATTCGCCATCGGGGGAATCTTGTCACAAAGACACAGGTCAAATGCATCCCATAGCGTATTATTCAAGGAAGCTATCACCCACAGAACAAAATTACGCTATAGCTGACAGGGAACTTCTGGCAATAAAAGCTGTGTTTGAAGAATGGCGACACTACTTGTTAGGAGCTCGATACCCTGTTACAATATATACTGATCATCGTAATTTACAAACATTACGATCAGTAAAAGCTCTTTCTGTTCGTCAACTGCGATGGACTCTTTTTTTAATGATTATGATTTTCTTATTACATATCGTCCAGGAAAAGACAATAATAAAGCAGATGCTTTATCACGAATAGGACTCAACGACGATACAAACATTCCACAAGAACCATTACAAACAATTTTGCCATCACACTGCTTTCAAGTTGGAGCTACTGTTAAAGATGTAGTCACAGAAATTCAAAAGGAATTACAAAACAAAGAAAGGCAAAGATTGGCAAAAACAATTCCCTCTTCTTCAGTGGAGAGATAACGTGTTATTCATGAATGAACAAATGTTTGTACCAACTTCTATTCTACAAAAACAAGTAATGCAGTTACACCATGATGCACCTATGTCAGCCCACCCCGGTGTTACGAAAACTTACCAGTTAATCAAAAGACACTTCTGGTGGCCTTCCATGTTTAATGATGTACAAACCTATGTAGATACCTGCCCTGCTTGTATACAGAATAAACCTTCACATCATGCCCCTAGTGGTTTATTACTACCTCTTCTGATACCCCCACAACCATGGCATACAATATCGCTTGATTTTATAGTAGAATTACCTCGTACAAAAGACGGATTCACCAATATTCTGACGGTAGTTGATCATTTTACTCGAATGGCACATTTTCTACCTCTACGGAAATTACCATCAGCAAAAGAATGAACTCAGATCTTTTCAAAAGAAATCATACTCCTACATGGAATCCTGTCCATAGTTATTTCCGATAGAGGTTCTCAGTTCATTTCACATTTTTGGCGACATTTAGGTAAATCCTTAAACATGGAAGTCCGTACCTCTTCTAGCTATCACTCTCAGACAGATGGTTTAACGGGATGTACGAACCAAACCATAGAACAATATTTGCGATGCACATTGTCTGATTGCAATCTAGAATGGGCGGATGTTTTGTGGGTTTTAGAATTCGCTTATAATAACATGGATCATTCGTCCATAGGCATGTCCCCATTCTTTTGTGCTAATGGTTTTCATCCCAAAAATGTTCCTGGTCAAACTATTACACCTTTGTTAACACCATCTGTATGTGAATATGTAAAAACTTTAGTGTCTATTCAAAAAAAGGCCAAGTTTCATTTGGCAAAAGCAAAAGAAAACCAGAAACTTGTAACTGATGTACATAGATCCACACAACCCTCCTATTCAGTAGGAAATAAAGCATGGTTATCCACTAAACATTTACATATTAAAAGCAGTAAGAAATTCTGTCCCCGGTTTATTGGCCCATTTACCATAGAAAAACTCATTAACACTGTGAGTGTAAGGTTGACACTTCCTGCTAAGTACCGATTTCATCCCGTCTTCCACGTCTCATTACTGAAACCATTCAATCCTGAAACTCGTACTACTCTAGCTCCACCCACAGTTGAGGTCGATGGTGTACCTGAATTCGAAGTAAAAACTGTCCTTGATTCAAAAAGAATCCGGGGTAAGTTGTACTATTTAGTTGACTAGAAGGGTTACGGTCCTGAAGAGCGATCGTGGGAACCCCTTGCCAATTTACAGAATGCGCCAAGAATGGTGAAATCTTTTCATTCTCATTATCCTGATAAACCCAAACCTATTCCTTTGGTCTTAGGGGGGATTTTGCAGGGGGGTATTGTCATAGTTCCACTACGCACTCCACACTCTCAGCACCCGCATCTGCCAACTACCAATGCACGTCACGTGCAATCAGGTAAATTAGCACCATGTTTTTATACCCCCGATAAAACCCGACCCTGTCCTGTGCATCCTGCATGCCATTGGTGTCTTATGATTTTATGTAACATGTAGTGTGTATCAATGGTTTCACAGTGTTGTACATGTAAATCATGCTGCATGTGATTTGAATTATGTTATCCGTTTTGTAATCACTGTGGTTCCCTTTTGGTATTTATTTCTGAAGTTGGAACAAAGATATGCGCTGCACACACAAAGCATATTTGTAAATACAGCAGCACCCGCAGCGCCAGCTTTAAATCTCTGTTTGTTGGCAGACATGCTTGAACTAATGACACGCTGTACGTTGGTGGCGCATCACGTACATCTGCCGTCTTGGGTGTGGCCATGCTATAAATAGCCACACCCGAGTTCTAGAAGGCGCTTAGCCTTCCATCGACGCACGAAGAAACAACCACGGAATTCCTTACCTGTTTTTCTCACCGCGACTCCTGCCTGGATTCTTCTTGGCTTCGGTACTCCTTTGAGAACAGAACAGTGGATTCTTCTGAGGTCTTCTCGCCGTTCCTAAAAAGAAATAAAACAACATGAAAGCTAAGTGAACATTTCTTTACTTATAAGGCGCCCATCGCAAGACAGCTGCATTTTGGGATGCGAATTAAAAAGACAATTTTTGGAACGCTTTTTATAACAAAAGGCATTTGAAAGACTTACAAGAAGAGAACTTTTGGCGAAATCTTTTGGGAAATACTTTACTTGTTATTGTTGCTTAGTATATTTGTTTTCACAGAAGTACGTGATGGAACAAGTTTATAGGGGAAGGTGCAAGTGAGTGATCAAAGACAAAACAGCTTTAAGTAATTACTAGAGTAAATAACTGCTAGGCGTATTTAAGTGAATTAAGTAATTTATTTAATGTATTTGTTTTGTTAACTCACAGGAACATTCCAGAACAAGGTAGTACAGCACTTCACAACGACAACACCTATTCACCCCCCCCCAAGTACGACTAACGCCATCACAAGACTTCAAGGACGCTATGCCAAACTTCTGAAAGCTCGCAGGTAGGACACATGATATAGTGCATTATTTCATTAAGGACATAAACGGGGAAGGTTATTGTTATTCCTTTTGTTGCAGTAGGAAAAGACTGAGTTAATCTTTACCTGTTGCCTCGCAGGTCAACAACAGGAAGACGCCAGCGTCCAGTATCCGGCCCTCCTCCCTAAACCTTATCCCTTAGCCTTAGTGGAGTTAAAGAATACACAGGTTATAAGGTAGGGTACAGGGAAGTTGGCTCATAGCGTCTCTGCGAGACTGCAATCAAGCATCCTACAGGTAAGAGTGCTTGTTTGACCTTGACAGACATGTATTGTTTTGTCAGCCATACAGTGACGCAGCAAGTTGGTTAGGCAGGAGTCTGTGTGAATGGATGTGTGGGTCCCTGATGTTCTTCACAGGCTCATCTGTGGCCTTACCAAGGGTTTACGTCCAGAGGGTACTGATAGAAGTGTGTCTGACTCAAAATTCACAGCATGTATAGTTCAGCACTATGCTCAGGACTTAAATGCCAAAGGGTGACACTCTTGGTGGTAATCCACCTACACCACAGCAGATTGTCGTACATTTGTACAGAGCCCCTACCATTTCCACCAGCATGTGTACTTACTCGCATGTGTAGGCACTGCTTACGCTCTCACTTTGTCCCTTCATGTGAAATTTCTGATGCCCCACGTTGGACCTCAGTGTGAGCCCACCTGGCCTGCACAGTCACTGCCCAATCTGACAGGGACACATCACTGTATGTACAGAGTGAAACATATGGTTTGTCTGCTAGACTATCCATCGAAGAGCCATCTCAGACCTGTAGATTGCACACAACATGCTTTGTGAGAAGTGTGTGAGATTGTGAGATCATGTCCCTAAATGTGACCTCCATGAGACAGTGAGCCATTCACAGGGCAAGGACATTGAGGGCTGCGCAGTGTTGGAGACAGTGAGTCTGCCCCGAAACATAATTACCAATGTGATGTATGTCTTGGTCATCCACAAACTGGATAGTAGATGTGGGCACCCTACACATAGCTTTCTGTGCTGGCATCCTGCATGTGTATGAGATGGGCAGGTACTGTGTCCACACTCATACCTGCATGCATTTTCTTATGATTCTCCCTTGCTAATGTACCATGTGAGATGCTGTATTGTCTCTGCTAGACATATCTGTGAAGTTGTGCTGAGTTAGTATCATGCTCCTGTACTGAGAGATAGTGGTACATAACCCTGTGTCACTGATTTTTCACCCTCTTGTCTCCCATGCCTGCAGCTCAAAGTCCACCAGCGTAAGGCCGTGTGGAGGGCCATTTCATGCAAGGTGCGTGCTCTGGGTGTCTGTAACCGACGGCACACACACTGTCACAAGAGGTGGGATGACACCTGCCGGCTGAGCAAAAACGTGGCAGAGATGACGCTGGGGCTGCTCCCTCGGACTGGCAGGTTGGCGCATAAGAGTATGACACCACTAATGGCCCGCATCTTAGCTGTGACACAGCCTGAGCTGGATGCACGTTTGAAGGACCATCAGCAGCAAGCTGGGGGTGAGTATTCTGTGAAGGGTGACTTTGGTTTTGAGTGGCTGCATGTGTTCCAAGCCTGGGCCAGTGCTGGGCTCTGTGATGTTGCTAGTGTGATGCAATGGTTTGTAAGTGGCCTCTGTGTTGGGTGCAGCTGTCATGCATTTTCTCTACCTGTACTTTCTCATGTCATTGGAGTAATGGCCCTTGACATTGCATTCTGAGTTGTGGCCTTCTGGCCTCATCTGCATTGGGGTAGTGAGGGACATCCCATGGAAGGGAACAGCTGTGTGCATCATCTGAGTGTGAGTGTTACTGCACAGGGTGGTGTGCAACATGGGGATATCATCATCTTGTTTCGTGCTTTGCTTGCTTATGATGGTTGTATTAATGCCACAGAACTGACCCTACGTCTCTATTTATTGCAGCATCTACCGTGGCCACAGAAGGACAGGGGACTGACACCAGTGGTGAGGCATCAAGCACGACTGCTACACACGAGCACACTGACACTGATGTGACCAGCGCCTCGGAGGGGGACAGGAGTCTGCTTGAGGAATCACAGCCAGAGACACCAACCTCTACGTCATCTGACGCCAGCGGTGACACATCTATGTTGACGGGCACAGGGAGCGGGAACTCTGCCTCCTCTTCCACCACACAGCGTCCAGTGCCCACCCTCCCAGCTACTTCCACTAGTGCTGCCCGTGTTCGCACGAGTAAGAAGGGAAGAGTGTCTTTCACCCCAGGCACCGCTGCCCCTGCCCCTGACTCCCCTGCTGCCATCAGTGTTGAGGCTGTGGACCTTTTGCGCCAGCTGTGTGTGGGCCAGACAACTCTCATCAACGCCTTCCTAGACCACGACAAAAAATTGGCACAGGTAGTTGCTTTCATGGAGGGCATGCATTCAGACGTGGGTGGGCTACACCGGACTGTCCAGTCTTGTCTACTGCAGTGACGGCAGCCATTCAGCTGGCACAGTCTCAGAGTCCAGCTCCAGTCCCTTTGGCCACCCCCCTGCCAGTGTCTACATCTGACGATGGTGACCACACACCACAGACCTCAGGCTCACGATACAGCACACGCAGCACCCAACAGCAGCAGCCCAAGCGGGCCAGAGCACAGACACCATCCCCACAAAAAACCAAAGCCACCCCAGAGCGCAAAGGCAAAAGCCCTTCAGGTGACACTCAGGGCATAAAGCCAAGAAGCAGGCCTCAGGCTCACATGCCTCAGAGGCATCCACAGCCAAGGTCTCTCCTGTCCCAAAAGCGTCTCGCAAAGAAAAGCAGTCAGTTCCCGTTCCTGCTGTGAAGCTGGTGCCAGCGAAGGATCCACAGAAAAAGCCCACTAAGGCAGATTCACCCACAACCTCAACTCCCATCCAGAGCCCTGTGAAGCAGGTGAAGGTAGTCAGTGTAGGGGGTTCACCTGTTCAACAGGTGATGGGGGAGAAAAGGCAAGGCCAGGCCAAGCGTACCTCCGGATCCAGCAGGTCCCCAGAGGGAGGGCCACCGTCTGCCCCTGGTGCAGCTTTGGTGGAGAATGTGCCTGTTGTTGCCACAACACCTACCACTCCTCCCAAGAACAAACCTCCATTTCGACTCCCCAAGAAGTGGAAAGGCACCCCTCCACATTCTCCCTCCCACACTGTGTCTCACGGCAGCATGACTCCACCTCCACATGCCACCACACCACCTGGTCCAAGGAGTCCTCCGGCTTCCACAGCCACTGATGCCTCTACCTCAGCTGGGCCTCTCTCTACCAGGTCCAGTCCTCCAACTGGCCCGACGCTCAGCCACCTCCCAATCCGACTGACAGCCAAGTCTGAGTCGAAGTCCCCCTCACACACCTGTCTCTCACACAGCAGTGCCTGGACTGGCCATTGTTATCCCCCTAACTGTTTTGCTGACCATGGCAGTGTACAGTCTCACCCATTCCCTGTGCAGGATGTAATGCACACATGTGCCTTCTCTGCACTTTGGACTGTCCACTGTCCTTGATGTACCTTGCTGTGTTGAACCATTCCCTGTGCAGCATCTCATGTACCTACTCTGCACTTTGGATTGTCCACTGGCCTTGATGTACCTTGCTGTGTTGAACCATTCCCTGTGCAGCTTCTCATGTACCTACTCTGCACTTTGGACTGGCCACTGGTCTTGCACTTGTCCACTTTTGATGCCTATCTGTGTGAAATGTGAATAAAGACAGATACTCCTGTTGTCGACTTTGTCAGTGCCCTTTCTAAATAAAGGGTTTTCTGTGTGGGTATGGTTTAATGTGACACATGCTCTGTATGCCACTTTGACAATGCCAATGGCTGTTTTAACTTTTTAAGGGTTTTGCAGAGGTGACAGGCACTTCAGTTCTTCTTGACTCTTTGGCTGGGGGGTACAATGATGGTTGTTTGGGATGAGGTACTGTTATCCTAATCAATCTATGGTGATGTTATCTAAATTGTACACATGGCATGTTTGGATGCACTGCCAGCACAGAGTGGGATTCTATCCACAGTATTGCAGGCAGGCTGGCCAGGGTCCATCGTGTCTGTGTGATCTTTCTTGATGTGTGAGCAGCAGTGTTGGTGTGTGGTTATCTTGTGATGGCCAGTCATCACAGACACATGGGTGGATTTCAATGTGTACACTTGTGTGGTCATGAAGTGTGCAGTGTGAAGGGTGTGACTTTGTCAGTAGTGTTGATGTGTGTGTGTGCCCCTGCCATGGAAACTGCACACATGTGTCAACCTGGATTTGGTGGCCTGTTATTTGGATTAGTCAGCCGTGTGATTGTGATTGTGTGCACATGTAGGAGTGGTAGGTTGTGCACTGTGCGGTGTGTTAGTGTGTCCTTGCACTTCTGGGGGACAGCTACTTGTTGTTGGTGCCAATTGTGAGTATGCAGAGTATGTGACTGGCAAGTCAGTGTTGTGTTTTGTTGTTCAGCCATGTGTCTTGTAACTGTTTGTGCTCACTGTGCAGACCTGCTCAGCCACACTGACAATGTGGGTGTGTTTTCTCATGCATTGCTGTCAATTGAGGCATTTTTTGATCAAGTATGGCATGTGGGATGTGGAGTTGTAACATCCCCTATCTGTGCTTGTGATGTCTGCCCATTGTGAGCACTCCATCTATTTGTGTATGGTACACTCCTGCCATGTCCACTACTGATGTACACACCACTTCACTCTCATGTCAGCTGTCCCCTTAGGTTGGCAGTGTGTGTGCCTCCCCACCACTTAATTTGTTACACTAGGCTTTGTGGTGCTGATCTGTGCACAGGACCAATGTGCCACTCAGGACAGTTTCCCAATTGGTTATATGTAATTTTCTTGCGCTGTTTTGCTGTCAGGGTTGCTCATATGCAGTTCAACTGTTTGTGCTTCACAGTCCTCTGGTCATGTTGTTTTCACCTGGGTGTCCCATACTTGTGCATCTGTGGGTGATGGGTGAGCTGTATGTGTGTTTGCTGAGGTACTTCTTCCCTTCCTGAGTGTGATGTTGTCTGTGTGCTATGGTAATTTGTGTTGTGGGGGTTCATGGTGTGGCACTCATATCTATGTGGAACTGGTATGTTTGGTGTGCACACACTGCTTGACGTGCATGCAGTGCTGTGAATGTATGTTGCCTTGTACTTGCCTGGTATGCATCCCCTGATGTCCAGCGGTGTTTGCAATGTGATGTATTGGCATGTGCATCTGTTGTCTGTTTGATGTGGATGTGTGCAGTGTTTGGCCTGTGTTGTCTCTTGCAGCTGACAGATGCTCTGTGTGTGATGTTCTATTTGCATGTAATTGTGTGTGATTTGTTTGTGCATTGTGATACATTCAGATGTGTGTTGCAAGTGTAGTGTGCATTACTTGTGTGTCTGTCACAGGCACTTAGGGGTATTCTTGTTCCTGGACTTGTATGGAGTGCACCTTGGTGTTTTCTCCTCTTACATTTGAGCTGTCACTTGTCAGGATTGTGCATGTGAAAGCATGTGGTACACTGTGACACCATGTAGACTTGATGGGTGGTGTGGTATGTCTGTCTGTGTTTTATTATTGGCCCATTGCTCCCAGTTTGTGTCCATGATTGTTTTGAGATGATGCACTTCTTGTCTGTGTTGGGGTATGTTGTCTGTGCATTGTTCCTGAGTGATGATGTTGTGTACTCCTGTTCTGTCTGGGCTCCCAATGCCTTTCCACTGTTTTGCTGCACAGGTCTAGGCTTGTTGTACTTCTGTGTAAGTTATTCGTGAGTTTTGTGTTTGGCTGTTGTTTTTGTGCCAGCATTGGTTCAGGCATCCCTGAGTGTGTCTGTGTGATGTTTGTGGATGCCCCCCCAGGGAGTGTGATTGTTTGTCAGTGTATTCACAAGACATTATTGTCAACATTCTGTGTGTTTGACACTGGTGTTGAGTGTTGCAGGTGTAAGGTGGGTGGTGGAGGGGTATGTGTGAGGGATCAAACTTGTGTTTGACAGTCATGGAGTGTGACAATGGGCCCTGTGTGTTGTGCTGATGACATACACCTGTCAAGTTTTTGGATACAGATGTGTGGCTGATCACTGTTTGGCTTCAGAGACTTCCTATCATCCCTGTGCCTATGCATGGGTTGCCTTGCTGTCTCCCTGAGTTGTTGCACATAGGTGACTGTGGTTTAATTTCACTCACTGTGCCAGCCATGTGTGATTTGATGGGCTAAGGGTGTTGTTATATGTTCCTTCTCTTGCATGCGCTGTACACATGCTTTGTGGCTAGCTCCTTGGCTTTCCATTGGTGTCCACCTCACTTTAGCTTTGCCCATTTCTTGTCCTCCATTGCTGCTGACATCTGGTCTGTGTATGTGTCTGTGTGTCAGTGTGGGGTGTGTCTAGTTGAGTGATTGTTGATATTCATTGTGAGTGTTCATTTTGTGATTGGACTGAGTTTGCTTGACATGAGTGTAGTGTGGGTGTGGTTTGAGGGTTGCCCTGGCCCTGAGCTTCTGTGCTGTGTGTTCCTCTGCAGCCCCACCTGCTGAGACTGTCTCCCTGGTTGTTTGGTTTGTGGTGCAGGGTGTGGGTTCACCTGGCTGGTTGTTGTGCAGGGGGAGCACAGGAGGGGCACATAGCATGTCCCTTAATGGGTGTGGGGGGCATAGTGTGTGGAGGTGTGGCCCTATGATCTTTGTGGACTGCCCATGCCTGGCGCTAGCCCTGCCTTCTTCATTGTGCGCATGTTTTTCCCCGTCTGCACCGCTGCAGTGATGTGACCGGGACATTGCATTGATATTGCAGTAGATGGGTGACCTGGATGCGGAGGGGTGATTTGGTGACAGGTAGGACATGTGTGGGTACACTTGTGGATGTGTTCCTGTCCCCACCAGGGTGTCTGGTGTGGACAGGAACCATATATCAGCCCTGGAGTTGTGTGTTGTGTGCAGAGATGTGTGTTTGCGTACCTGCGGCGCCGTCCTCAATGGTGCATAACCTGCTGGTAGTGTATCATGTACAGCACCGGGAAGACGTGTAGAGCTGGATCCATTGCGGTCGGGACCGTGTGGAGGGGACCGGGAATCTGGTTTCGCGCTCCGCAGTCGTGCTTCCGCCGTCTCTGGTTGGGTGGTTTCTCCGCTGCGCTGTGACTGGCTATTTGGGGCATCCTGATTTGTACGGTGGGTGGGACGTCATTCCGCACGGTGGTGAGTCTCTATTGGCTTGGCTCACACCACCGTGGTGGCGTGCATATTTGTTTGGCAGTTCACTCACAACGTGGTGGACGGGAAATGGGCTATGTTTGCCCATACTAATATGGCGGGCGTGAGAACCGCTGCTGGCGTGCGGAAAATAGCATTTTCCGCCACCGCCAGCACCGCGGTGGTGCCTCCGCCGCCATCATAATGACCCCCTTACTGTTAAGAATTATCGTTTGGGTCCCTTTTGAATACAGGTGTGGAGGGGTGCATGGGACCGAAAGAAGTGCAGTGGGGAAGGGTTGAATGAATTGCTTTCTCCAAGAGATTTTTACTGTCGACAATGAGCTTGAAAATGTACCTGATCCCTGTCATAGTGACCAGTAAATTTCATATTTACATCACATGTGTTTAGTCAATTCATAAAATCCATATGCTACAGGTCATCACTTTTCTGAACAAAGAAAATGTAGTCAATGCACCTCATCCTCACTTGGTGGAAATGTGGCACAGCCATAACTAAAACAAATATCTTTTCAAACTAATCAACATGTAATATTGCCAATCTGTGGGGAAAAGGTGTCTGCTATACTGGACACATGTATCTGCTGAAGAATTTTTTTTTTCTTCTTGCATTTGATTTAATCTTGATTTCCAGTGAAATCAATAGGGCCCTTTCATCTGTCTTTAACTTGTAAACAGTTCCCAATGAACCTTAATGTATCACATTGGGGAATGTTAGTAAAATAAGATTCAACATCAAGAGTTACCAATAGCTCTCTAGCATTGTCAAAATTAACCTCCTCAATAACAGTGATGACTGACTAGGTTCTTGAGATAACTGGAGTATCTAGAGCAACTAAACGCAGAAGAAAATCATCAAATCTGGTAAGGCTTCCAATATACAATTGCCATCTGAGACAAGTAGCCTATAAGGGGCATCAACTTCATTTTTGGTGAATTTTAGAAAAAGGAACTCTTCATCTGAAATCCATTGACTCACCAAGCCCTTGCTACTTATTTCAAGAATTGAGACAGTAAGTTTGTTCGTAGTGTCCACATTCAGAGGGTGATAGTGACAGTCAACATGTAAGAATTCCAAATGTGAATCTTTTCTGTTGACCAACACTACCCTGCCCCCTTTGTCTACCAGTTAAATAACAACTTCATGATTATATTTTAAGGTATCCAAAGCCTCGGACTACTCAACTGTCAGATTATGCTGTGCTCTCTTCTTTTAGTCTAAGATCGACATATGTCCCTTCAATATCAATTTCTCAAGCACAAGGATTTCAGCACCTAATGCATTAATTTGTGCATTGAACCTAGAAGGCCTATAAAGACTAGGGGGCCGATTCCGATCTCGGTCGGAGGCGCACCCAATACCATTCGGTCGGGAAAAAAGCCATGCGAATGCCTGTTTCCCGACCGATCCGCACATCATTCCGAACGATCAAGTACGATGCGCACAATAGTATAGAATCCAGCCCAGTCGGACTCACCCAATCCAGGTCCTGTTCTCCGACCGAGGCGAATCCGGAAACGCAGAATCAAGTCGCACGGAAGGGAAAATGCAGCCCCGTCCGGCCGGACAAGTACGATGCGCTTCCCGTACGCGCCGAACCCGTCGCTACGTCCGGCACGTCAAAGCTTCCGGGAGAGACGCACATAAGCCCCTATTCGCGCCACAACACGATCCACGGCTACGAGGCGAACACGCCAGCGACGAGGACGAGGCGAAGCAACTGGAAAGACGAACAAGACGAACCATGAATCCCTTCGCCCCGATCCTACCAATATTCTACATCTACTACCGGAACAGGCACGGACGCGTACGGCGCAGAAGGTAAGTCAGACACCAACCACAAAAACATACAACACGTACACGACACATCACACACACACAGAGGGATGCAGAATTTACTTACACCAGCAACAGCAGCACCATAGGGGCGGGATGCCCATCACCAATGCCACATATACACACAGGGGCCTGGATGCCCACCACCACTACCACCCCTTCCCAGGGGGGGCTGGATGCCTACCACCACTACCACCCTTACCCAGGGGGGGCTGGATGCCTACCACTACTACCATCCTGAGCCAGGGGGGGCTGGATGCCTACCACTACTACCACCCTTACCCAGGGGGGGCTGGATGCCTACCACTACTACCACCCTTACCCAGGGGGGGCTGGATGCCTACCACTACTACCACCCTGAGCCAGGGGGGGCTGGATTCCTACCACTACTACCACCCTGAGCCAGGGGGGGCTGGACACCTACCACTACTACCACCCTTACCCAGGGGGGGCTGGATGCCCACCACTACTACCACCTCTACCCAGGGGGGGCTGGATGCCTACCACTACTACCACCCTGAGCCAGGGGGGGCTGGATGCCTACCACTACTACCACCTCTACCCAGGGGGGGCTAGATGCCTACCACTACTACCACCTTGAGCCAGGGGGGGCTGGATGCCTACCACTACTACCACCTCTACCCAGGGGGGGCTGGATGCCCACCACTACTACCACCTCTACCCAGGGGGGGCTGGATGCCCACCACTACTACCACCTCTACCCAGGGGGGCAGGATGCCTACCACTACTACCACCCTGAGCCAGGGGGGGCTGGATGCCTACCACTACTCCACCTTTACCCAGGGGGGCTGGATGCCTACCACTACTACCACCCTGAGCCAGGGGGGGCTGGATTCCTACCACTACTACCATCCTGAGCCAGGGGGGGGCTGGATGCCTACCACTACTACCACCTCTACCCAGGGGGGGCTGGATGCCTACCACTACTACCACCCTGAGCCAGGGGGGGCTGGATGCCTACCACTACTACCACCTCTACCCAGGGGGGGCTGGATGCCTACCACTACTACCACCCTGAGCCAGGGGGGGGCTGGATGCCTACCACTACTACCACCTCTACCCAGGGGGGGCTGGATGCCTACCACTACTACCACCTCTACCCAGGGGGGGCTGGATGCCCACCAC
Organism: Calotriton arnoldi; assembly: GCA_963921515.1. Lineage (NCBI taxonomy): Eukaryota > Metazoa > Chordata > Amphibia > Caudata > Salamandridae > Calotriton > Calotriton arnoldi. Next base: position 82,632 of record CAWUFW010018009.1, read on the forward strand.
TACTACCACCTTTACCCAGGGGGGGGCTGAATGCCCACCACTACTACCACCTCTACCCAGGGGGGGCAGGATGCCTACCACTACTACCACCCTGAGCCAGGGGGGGCTGGATGCCTACCACTACTACCACCCTTACCCTGGGGGGGCTGGATGCCTACCACTACTACCACCCTGAGCCAGGGGGGGCTGGAGTCCTACCACTACTACCACCCTGAGCCAGGGGGGGCTGGATACCTACCACTACTACCACCCTTACCCAGGGGGGGCTGGATGCCCACCACTACTACCACCTCTACCCAGGGGGGGCTGGATGCCTACCACTACTACCACCCTGAGCCAGGGGGGGCTGGATGCCTACCACTACTACCACCTCTACCCAGGGGGGGCTGGATGCCTACCACCAACAACATCTCCACTCACAGGATGGCTAATACATGTCGCAACAAGCACACACCAACATAAAGAATGCAACATTAAGACATCCCCCCAACACCATGACAAGCGTGTGTAGACTGTGTCAAATGCCTATGACACAGAACATGAACATCAACATACAATGTGACACCCTATCACATGTGCCACATATAAATGTGTGTGGCCCACACAATGCAAGCAGGCCATGACCAATGTGGCAATGGGGTCCAAACCCCCATCATCACAATGACCTAAATGCAAGTGTGGGGCCATAGCTGAAGCACATTCTGACCATTGTGGCAATGGGGTCCAAACCCCCATCATCACAGTGACCAAAATGCAAGTGTGGGGCCATAGCTGAAGCACATTCTGACCATTGTGGCAATGGGGTCCAAACCCCCATCATCACAGTGACCAAAATGCAAGTGTGGGGCCATAGCTGAAGCACATTCTGACCATTGTGGCAATGGGGTCCAAACCCCCATCATCACAGTGACCAAAATGCAAGTGTGGGGCCATAGCTGAAGCACATTCTGACCACTGTGGCAATGGGGTCCAAACCCCCATCATCACAGTGACCAAAATGCAAGTGTGGGGCCATAGCTGAAGCACATTCTGACCACTGTGGCAATGGGGTCCAAACCCCCATTATCACAGTGACCAAAATGCAAGTGTGGGGCCATAGCTGAAGCACATTCTGACCACTGTGGCAATGGGGTCCAAACCCCATCATCACAGTGACCAAAATGCAAGTGTGGGGCCATAGCTGAAGCACATTCTGACCACTGTGGCAATGGGGTCCAAACCCCATCATCACAGTGACCAAAATGCAAGCGTGGGGCCATAGCTGAAGCACATTCTGACCATTGTGGCAATGGGGTCCAAACCCCCATCATCACAGTGACCAAAATGCAAGTGTGGGGCCATAGCTGAAGCACATTCTGACCATTGTGGCAATGGGGTCCAAACCCCCATCATCACAGTGACCAAAATGCAAGCGTGGGGCCATAGCTGAAGCACATTCTGACCATTGTGGCAATGGGGTCCAAACCCCCATCATCACAGTGACCAAAATGTAAGTGTGAACAAAGTAAAAGCTGCAACTGGCAAACTGCATGGACAATTCCTGGTCACAGAACAACAAACACAACTGTGGCAAAGTAGTGGAGGTGTCCCATTGCAACATAGATTTGGGGAGGCAAACAGTGCTGTGCAAATGAGACATACCTCTGGCCAGCTGCAGACAAACATCACCCATGGTGTCTGACACCGTCAACATACATCAATGACACAATGACAGAAGTGACCATCAGAATGCAGACCCACATATTTGCACCAATGGACACACCAATGCAGATACCCTGTGGAGACGGTCGATGGCAGGTGAACAGTTACCATACCATGGCAGCAATGGGACACACAAACAATGATCATTGTGCTGACTGATGACCTAGGAGTCCCAGGGACAGCAAGGGAAACACACCAAACAACATACAGATAATGGCACACCAAATATATGCCAATGCAGTGGCGCTGATGCACAAACACAAACAGGCAGACACACACTGCACATCAAACACAACAGGTGAGGGGGGGGAACAGTGTCCCCAGGCAACCACACAACACATGAGGAGGCCTGAAGACCAAACACACAGATGTGCATACGGTGCCACACAAAGGTAACTCATGGATCCAATTCCCCTATGTGGGCAATCAGGCATTGTCAGATGAGAGGGAGCACAAATCACACATGTCACACAAGCATGTAGGAACAGCAACCCACACAGTAAGACACCGAGGCACCACAGCACCACCCGCAGGGCCCACACAATGTGGTGAGCCTGGGCTGCATTACAATCCCACTGTGATGACAAAGCCAGATGTCGTTCACACTGTTAACCACAGTCATGTATCCTGAGCAAAGAATTACCAGCACACCCACACAAGCACAAATCAATCAGCATGGCCAGGAAGCCAAGGCCAACATGGAGGCAGGGGTCTTGCCAGGCAACAACTCTCATCTGCACACACTCAACAACACACACCTCGACCATCAACAATGTGCTGCAGTGAAGCCCACATGCACTGGTGACATTGCACATGCACCCATGACAATCCCAGGGGGGTGGGTGGGAAGCAAGGTGCAGACACACAGCACACATGGCCACTCAACAAGACCCCTACATGTCTGACACACTGCACACTACGCTGTACATGGACATGACGGCAACACCACACCAACCAATGGGATCCCAGCCACAGTCACACACCAATGAAGAAGCCAAGGTCACCCACAAAGAACACACATGGACAACTACCAACATTGCAGCCCTGACCCTGAGGAGTGCCAGCACTCACACACACAACGTGTCACAACCAATGAAAGCTAACACAAACCGGAAATCACATTACAGGAGTGAACAACAAGTGCTAAGGGGAATCCTAACTGTGACCCATCAGCGCCTGCCCACAAACTCAGCCCTGACAGCAAACACACCTATGGGTGACACCCTGATGACCAGTAACGTGCTATGCACCCACATCACAGAGAACCCAGGGAGAAGACATTGGGGGAACATAGCTCAACTCAGCAAGCATCACAAACAGGAACATCACTAGGGATCCCAGCATGCACAGCAAAATGGAAGTGAACACACAGACATGCTCATACAACACACACCTTGGGCGCAGGCAATGTCACAGGAGCACACACTGCCATGAGGGGACTCCACTCCTGTGTGAGGAAAGCTGTGCCACATGTCGCATCAGTAGGGCTCTATCATGTCAGCACAACACTTTGTCACACAGTCAACAATTGGCACCAAATGAAGGCTCCCGTCACATCAGCCTGTTTCATGGGAGTGTCAACGAAATCATCAGCACAGATCCAACACACATGTATAGCAAGTTGCACTGACAACACAGATGAGTCCTTCCCCATTGATGCCCAAACCTGCCTGTCCAGTGGAGACAGCCACACGGTCCGGGAAGTAGACTAATTGAACAATGGCAAACACAGCAGATGTGCAGGGGTGGAACCCACAGAAGTGACATTGCTAATGAAAGTAGGGAATCCCATTGCCAAATATTGAAAACATGACACCCTCAGATGCTGCTAAGGATGACATGGATACACCACAGGATAGGACACTGTCCCCCTGGACCACATGGGTACCTGCACAGTAACACTTCATTGTCATGAGACCAAATATCACCATCACTGCAGCAAGGGCATGGTTAGCATCATCAACATCATGTACATCAGAAGCAAAAGCACTAGAGAACAGAAAGTTGCTTTATTCAGCATATGTGGCATCAAAAGTAGAAGTCCGGTAGAAAATAAACAAAGGCCAATGGCCAGTCCATCAACAAAGTCAAAAGTGGGTGACAGTGGCAGATGCCTGGGCTTCATCCTGGACTCCTCCCTCTCAATGACCCGACAAGTCAACGCCATCTCCTCGTCTTGCTTCAACATCCTACGCATGCTGCGCAAGATCTTCCGAAACCAGGAAGACGGTCACCCAGGCCCTCGTCACCAGCCGACTGGACTACGGCAACTCCCTCTACGCCGGAACCACAGCCAAACTTCAAAAAGACTCCAACGCATCCAGAACGCTGCAGCTCGACTCATCCTGGACATCCCCCGACACAGCCACATCGCCAGACACCTGAGAGACCTGCACTGGCTCCCCGTCAGCAAGAGAATCACGTTCCGACTCCTCACCCACGCACACAAAGCCCTCCACAACCAAGGCCCCAGATACCTCAACGACCGTCTGACCTTCTACACTCCCACCCGCCAGCTACGATCGACCAACCACGCCCTCGCCGCCGTCCCCCGCATCCGAAGAGCCACAACGGGAGGAAGATCCTTCTCCTACCTGGCTGCCAAGACGTGGAACTCCCTACCCATCCACCTCCGCCTTACCCAAGACCACCTCTCCTTCAGGAAGCAACTCAAGACCTGGCTGTTCGAACAGTAGCGGACCCCCCTCCCCCAAGCGCCTTGAGACCCTCCGGGTGAGTAGCGCGCTATACAAATGATTGATTGATTTATTCATTGATGCCACCCTACACATGCCTGCACTGACAACACCCAGGGACAATCCCCTAGGAGGGGCATACGGGGGGCAGGCCAGGCACCGCAGGGACAGGATCACGGCTCACCAGGAGGAGGCAGGGAAGGGGTGGTGGGTGCTGGAGAGCCACTGACAACTGCAGTGGAGGTGTCTGACATGGTGTGTGCCGGCACAACTGGGGGGCATGGCTCAGATGGTGTGTGTGCTGGCACGACTGCAGTGGACCCTGCAGATGGAGTGGACAGGTCCGCCACTGCAGTGCCCAAGTCAAACAGGGTGGTAGTGGACTCCACTGCAGTGCGTACCACCAGGGGAGGAGAATGGGGAACAGGCAAGGTGGGCTGGACAGAGGGGGAGGACACCCTCACCACATCAGTGGCACAGACAAGCGCAGCGGGGGGTGTGGGGCCGGGAGAGCAAGTGGCAGGGGGAGAAGGCCTGATCCTCTTGGGGATGGTATATCTGTGGGTGGGGGAACCTGGGGCAGGGTGTGGTGGGGGCACCTGTGGAGTGGGGGCCTGAGGGATGGAGGAAGGAGACCTGGTGCCTGAGCTGCAGGGCGGCGGTGGGGTCTTGCTCTTACGACTCCGGGGGGACTTGCGGGTGGGGGCCTCAGTCTGTCTGCGCCTGGGGGAGGGTGTCCGGGGGCGAGGGGCACTCTGCTCCATGTGGGTGGGCTTCCTCTTCCCCCTGGATGCTGGAGCAGCTGGATCGGAGGGGATGAGGCCGAGGTCACTGAGGAAGAGCCGCTGTGACTTTGGGGTTGCAGGTGAGGCAAGGGAGGGGGCTTTGGAGGGAGAGGGAACTGAGGACTGCGCAGTGCTTGGGGATGCGTGTGTGTGTTCCAGGGCCCCATCCCCTGTGAGTCTGGTTTCAGTCCCCTGACTGTGCGTGCATGTGCGTTTTGTTTGTGGCGTGTGTGTCTGTGTGCTGGACGTGTGTGTGTTGGTGTGTGCCTGTGCCGGTGTGTGTGTGCTTGGGACGGGTAAGGTGCTGGGGAGTGTGGATGGAGCAGAGGCAGGAGGGGTGAGGGACTGTCGGAGGAGGGACACTGCTGCCGTCAGGGAGGAGTCCATGGACCTATTGCCCCTGTGTAGGTCAGACATGCCCGATGAGATGCCCTCCATGAACGACACCAGCTGAGTCAACAGACTGGTGTGTGCATGGAGGACACTCAGCATCGCTGTCTGTCCTACATGGAGCTGGCGGAGGAGGTACACAGACTCCTCACTCAGGGCAGCAGGGGACACAGGGGCAGGGGGTGCGGTGCCTGGCACGAAGGAGACATGCTCCCGAACATGGGAGCCTCCACGGACCTGGGGAATGGGAGCCGATGGGAGGGCAGTGGTGGTGCTGGTGGTGGCGGGGACAGCAACACTAGCTGGGGTGTGGTGGCTGCTGACACCCGCCTCCATAAGGGAGTCATCGTCCGAGCCGCTGTGGTCCTCAGCTGAGGTGGATGCTGCTGAGGACTCCTCGGTGTGGCTCCCCTCGCCCTCCGTGCCACTGGGTCCATCCGACCACTCCTCGGCTGCTGACCCAGTCTGGCTCTCCGGCTCCTCCTGGTCCGTGGAGCTGTCCCCTTCTGTGGCCGTGGATGTATCTGCAATCAATGGGGAAACAGACAGACATCAGTCACCTGCACCGAATGCACACACCACTGTAAGCACAGCACATTACAGAGCAAGCCCTGGCATCATTAGTTGAACATTGCTATAAGTGCCCTAACTTCACAGGAGAAGCCAATTGTCAGTCTGATGCCAGCCAATGGCACTCACATCCCACATGGCCTTGCACCCATCTGACTGGTGTCTGTTGGATGGCAACACCCCAGTGTGGACACATGCACCACCTACACAGTAGTTGGACAGTGCAGTGACACGGTGTAGCATGTGGACATGCACACATCACAACTCTTGCCACTGAGTCAGTACAGGTTTCCGGATGAAAGGGATGCCCAGAGTCAAATAGGAACTGCATGTGATGCATACCAGCGACAGACACCATGATGCACCCATGTCCTGATGGCCATTGCCACAATGGTGTGCATGTAGCACATGTCACTCCCCTGCAGGATCACCAATCAGTAGACACATGCCATGGCAGAGGCATGCCTGCTAAGTCATACATCACTGTCTCAGTGATGTATGACTTAGCAGCCAGACAACAACACTCTGCACTGTGTCACAATAGTAGGTCATGGGGAATGCAAGTCCTGGAGCTGCACAAGTGCACATGTACATCCCCCACACAACACATCATCTGAACACTCATCTGTCAAGGTCATACCAATTGGACATATGGGAGACCTGTGACACTACCCTCTGAACCTGAGCCCCTCACAATCTGCTGTGAATGGGAAACAGCTGCCTGAACTTCACATTCGCATACCCCAGGCTGTACGGTCAGCTGATCAAACACCTATGTGACACACAAGTATCGTCTCCTATGGTCACATCTCCAGTGGCATGCTGAGCCCCAACTGAGAAACACCCCAGCAGTCCTGGCAACAAATCCACAGCACACTGACACAGAGGCAGACACCTGAGGGGTGAAATCACTGTGCACAACGTGTCAGCTGATACATGGGAGTGGGTGTACAGAGTGTATTGGATGGGCTGGAGTAGGCATGACTGTCCTGCCCCACATGAATGAGGGATGAGCCCTGGACAGTAGATAGCTGGCTATGTATGTGTGACACACGTTATCTGCACACTCCTGGGTCACAAACATTGTTCCCACACGCTGCATGGGTGTGTGCCAGATACCCCAGGCACATGTGGTGGCTCAGCTCAGCAAGTGGACCGCACATCAAAGCAACACGCAGATTACATGTCCCAACACAGGCATTGTGTAAACAATGGACCCACCCATGATGTCCACAACAGAGTTAGGGAAACAGATGCTGTCCCCCACCTTGAGTGAAGCAAACTGCAAGGACACAGTCCCAAGTGACACATTTCCATGACTGTAAGGGCCACACCTGGGTATCAGATGAGGAGTGGGCAGTGCACAATAGAGGGACATGGCTCCTGGACAACATGACTGCTGTACTGTGGCAGTTTAACCAGGCCAGAGGAGGGCACATAGCATGTAATACAGAGTTCACAGTGCAGTCTTTGACTCACCCCTCCTTGCTGCTGTCTGGCCTTCAGCTGCCCATCCAGGTCTGGAAACACCACCGCCAGGATCTGGAGCATGTGGGGGTCAGGGTCCGTGTTCCGCCCCTCCTGCGAGGAGGCGACAGCTTCAGCTGGACCCGTGCAATCCTCCGGGTCCAGCCACGAAGGTCCTGCCACCTCTTCTGGCAGTTGCGGATCGGGCGCTTGTAGACCCCCACGGACCGGACTGCCCGGACGATGTCCTTCCAGATCTCCTGCTTCCGATGGGCATTAACCTGTGAGGATGACAAAGTGAAAAGGCCATTACTACACATGCAAGATATCCGTGCATGACACAGTTGTATATACATGTCTCAATCACAGGGGCACATGATGTACACAGGCAGTGCAACGCTGCCCATGGACAGTTTGCCAGAAGTCACTACATGGTATCATTGCATGGGTAGTAAAACCTTGTTCCAATGCACTGTCACTGCACCATACCTGTCCAGTGCATGTCACTACACACAATGGGGGGTGAAAACTACTCAGTGAGCCTGCAAGCCAGTGGCGTGCAGACTCTCAGCCTTGCTAGTCAGACAACATGCACATTCTGAGAGGCAGTGCACAGAACACTCACCTGCTCCTCTGGTGTCCCATACAGCTTGCTGTACTGTGGAAGTAGGCTGTCCAGCAGGGCCTGGTTCTCCTCAAGGCTGAAGGCTGGGGCCCTCTCCACAGTACGTGCCATTGCAGGGTCCAGAGGGGGCAGAGACAGCAGCAGTGCAGTGGCAGATGTCATCCTGGAGCATGTAGTGCAGGCAAGTGAGCTCTCAGGGGAACAGCCAGCATTATATGTGTGCTGCAGAGGCAGATACTCTCCCATGTGTCCAAAGTGATAGGTCCAAGTCGTTTGCATCTTCTGAATCTGGCCAATCCATGGAATTGCAGCATCAATACACGCCCACAGCATCCTTCAAATCTTCAACTTCATGACACACATGATTTTGCAACATTGTTGTGGCTGACCAACTGCATTTACGGCAACAGACTCGTTCGAATTTTGAAAAACGCGTCCGTTGCCAGCCTAGGCCATTGCCAATGGGTGCGCACCGATCGGTCCATTGCCGTTCAAGGCGTACAGGGGTACAAGGCGTACCCGCACACATTGAATGCAATGGGCCGGCCGGGTGCACCGATCGGTCCATTGCCGTTCAAGGCGTACAGGGGACAAGGCGTACCCGCACACATTGAATGCAATGGGCCGGCCGGGTGCACCGATCGGTCCATTGCCGTTCAAGGCGTACAGGGGTACAAGGCGTATTCGCACACATTGAATGCAATGGGCCGGCCGGGTGCACCGATCGGTCCATTGCCGTTCAAGGCGTACAGGGGTACAAGGCGTACCCGCACACATTGAATGCAATGGGCCGGCCGGGTGCACCGATCGGTCCATTGCCGTTCAAGGCGTACAGGGGTACAAGGCGTACCCGCACACATTGAATGCAATGGGCCGGCCGGGTGCACCGATCGGTCCATTGCCGTTCAAGGCGTACAGGGGTACAAGGCGTACCCGCACACATTGAATGCAATGGGTCGGCCGGGTGCACCGATCGGTCCATTGCCATTCAAGGCGTACGGGGGTACAAGGCGTACCCGCACACATTGAATGCAATGGGCCGGCCGGGTGCACCGATCGGTCCATTGCCGTTCAAGGCGTACAGGGGTACAAGGCGTACCCGCACACATTGAATGCAATGGGCCGGCCGGGTGCACCGATCGGTCCATTGCCGTTCAAGGCGTACAGGGGTACAAGGCGTACCCGCACACATTGAATGCAATGGGCCGGCCGGGTGCACCGATCGGTCCATTGCCGTTCAATGCGTACGGGGGTACAAGGCGTACCCGCACACATTGAATGCAATGGGCCGGCCGGGTGCACCGATCGGTCCATTGCCGTTCAAGGCGTACGGGGGTACAAGGCGTACCCGCACACATTGAATGCAATGGGCCGGCCGGGTGCACCGATCGGTCCATTGCCGTTCAAGGCGTACAGGGGTACAAGGCGTACCCGCACACATTGAATGCAATGGGCCGGCTGGGTGCACCGATCGGTCCATTGCCGTTCAAGGCGTACATGTACAAGTGACTGGCATATGTCACCATGCCTGTCTCAGATGGACATATGCCAGCCACAAATACCTCCCAGGGAGTGAGGGGCACACCTACAACACCACAGCCTGTCCAAACTGTATCATAAGGCATGTAAGGCTGCATTTCCTATTGTGTGTATGTTGGTGTACATGTTGTCCTGTGGGTGTCACCTGGGGGCAGCCACCCCCAGGCTGTGCACGTGTTCATGGGGACAGGATCCTGGGTGTAACGTGTACATGACCACTGTGATGTGCAACTGGTCATATCTGAGCATGTGCCATGGTCACATTTCACGGTGGTGTATGTGTATGTCATGTCACATACCCCGTGAGTCCCATGTGGGACGTTATGTTTAAGCCAGGGTGACCCAGTGGCACAATAGTGATGGTCCTCCACAGTCTGTGTGCATGTAGTGTTTATAATGTCTCTGATTTCATGTGCACAATGGGAGACAGTCTCCACATCCACGTTGTTTGTGCATGGACTTTGATGTTGTGCGTGTGTGTGTCACAGACGTCCATGTCTGTCCTGCAGAGGCAGGTGGAACCACTACCTGTGGGGGTCATGGTTGTTTTGCTGTGGTGTATACATGATACTCCATGTAATGCCAGTGTCCATGTGGCAATACAGGGTCCCTGGGAATGTACCTGTCGTTGAGCTGTGATGCCTGGGGCACATCTGTCTTCACATGTCACTGTGGGGGGTGTTTGTAACATGGCAGCAGGAGATGGGAACTGTGACACAGCCTCATGATATCCAATGGCCGAACCTGGGACTAATTGATGCCACTTGTTGAACCGTGATGACAGATGTTGGCCATGTATGTACCATACATGTCCTTACGGAACTGCACACTTCATGTAGTTGTGCCTCATAATGATGTATGATGTGATATTGAGTGTGTTCAATGCCGCATATGTGGGGTGACTGACAATCTTGCTTTCTTCTCCTCTGCACTGCAGGGCTCCTGCTGTCCATAGACCATTCCCAGACCTGGCAACGATGGTGGAACGGGACTGCATCCGACGGTACCGCTTCACCAGGCAGCTGATTGAGGATTTGGCAGTGCAGTTGGCCCCACATTTGCAGCCTGGCCGGCCGTATCCTGCAGCGCTGACCCCCAAGGTGAAGGTGATGGCAGCCCTACACTTCTTTGCCACCGGTACCTTCCAACACACTGTGGCGACTGCTGGTGGGATGTCACAGACCATGTTCAGCCGTGTGCTCCGCGATGTTTTGGAGGCAATGTTGATGTACCTGAACTGGTACATCTATTTCCCTAGACTGCAACGGCTCACAGACGAGAAGAGTGACTTCTATGCCCTGGGGAGGATGACGCATGTCATTGGCTCCATTGATGGGACACATGTGGCTTTGGTACCACCACAAGCACATGAACAGGCCTACTGTAACCGCAAACACTACCACACGGTCAATGCACTGGTGGTGTGTCTTGCAGATATGACCATCTCACACGTGTGTGCCCGTTTCCCTGGTTCAGCACATGATGCCTTTGTGATGAGGAGTAGTCGCATCCACAGGATGATGGCACAGATGCAGAACCAGCGTGCCTGGCTTGTCGGTGTGTACTGACTTTGTGCCATTGTGTGTGATCTGTTCTGTAGTATTCCGCTCACTTTTCCAAGTCAGCTAATGTGCACTTGTCTGTCCGTAGGTGACTCCGGATACCCCAACATGCCGTGGTTGCTGACACCCCTCAGGAACCCTGTGACACCAGCCCAGATGCGCTACAATGAGGCACATGGTCGGACCAGGAGAGTCATTGAGCGGACTTTTGGTCTCCTGAAGAGCCGCTTCCGCTGCCTGGACAAGACAGGAGGGTCCCTCCCATATGCCCCAGCAAAGGTGTGCACGATCATCATCGTCTGCTGCATGCTCCACAACCTTGCAGTGCGGAAGGAGTTGCCTCTCATCCAGGATGACAATGACCAACATCCGCCACCTGTGGAGGATCCTGGCCTGGACCACGATGCCAGTGATGATGATGATGATGGTGATGTCCGCACACAGCTCATCACCAACTTCTTTAGCTGAATGTGAGTATCCTGAGGTGTCATGTCAATGATGTGAGTTAGCATGATATGTGTAGGTGGTGCTCTGGTGCTGTTGGAGTGTGTCCATGGGCTACTTGACTGGATGTGTGTAGCGATGTGTGCTTCCAGGTAGTCTGTACTCCCCAACAGTGTTGACATGCTAACTTGGTTCTGGGTGGGTATCTTGTAACATGTATTGTGCATGAGTTTTGCTGTTCTGTCCTGTTCTCCATTGCTTTTGACTGTGTGTCATTTCTGTCCTTCACAGGGTACTTTCAGATTCGTTTTGTCAACTGTGTCCACCGATGACGTGATTGTAGTTCCAGGGTGGTAGCTGTCGTGTCCCTACAGGTGATGTGCACCACACCCATGGACTTCCTTCCTTCTACAGTTGTTGACTGTGTGCCCGCTGCCAGGTGGGATTACCTTGCATCTGTAGTGGTTACGACATGTTGGAACTGTGTAATAAACCTGTGCTGCACTTTGTGATGTGCGTTGTCTGTGGTCACACATTTGACTGCCATTTGCTTACTGCACCTGTGGGCTACTTGACTACAACTGTGAATAGGTGTGGGGTCTGTGCATTGCACCGTCTTTCCTGGCAACATCAGTGTAGGCAATGAGTCAGATGGCCTAGGTGTGTATGTGTTGTGTAGCCCTGGTGGTGTGTCTCCCTCATATGTGTCACGTTGCCATTACTCACATGCCTGTGTTGTACTTGCTGTTGCAGTTCGCATACACAGTGTAATTTTGCAGTTCATCATCCCCATGACAGCACCCACGTTGGAATCACAACAGAGGCAAGTATGGTGTATTAGTGTGTTTATTGTGATACATTTGTGTGAATAGTGCACAGGATGGTTGGTGCTGTACATTTATATTGCAATCAGAAGTTCCTAGATGAATTGAAAGTCCTGGTAGACGAAATCCCCAGTATTGGGGCCACAGTTGTCTGAGACATTGGTCCAACTTGTACTCCCCATGTCATGTGTGGGAGTTGTGTTGCCGTCAACAGGGTGAACAGTTTGCGCACAAAGGTGATCATCCAGAACAGGTTCAAGCTTCCTGGGGGTTGCACATGGCCATCGGCCTCTCACTTGCCCCTCCTCGGACGACCCCTCTTCTTTGGGGGGGCCCCTCAAATGCAGGCTGCTGCGGTGCAGGGGACTCTCGGCCAGAGTCATCCTCCCTCCCTGTGGCAGTTGCAGTTGTTTGAGCACCAGATGTTGTTGGCACACAGGGAGGTGTAGACTGGTTGCTGGTCATCTGGCGGAGGCATTGTAATATGTCCCTATGCACCGCAGTCATCTCTTGCAGTGTGTCCCACTTGGACTCCACGCGGGACATGTGTGAGTCCAAGCGGGCATGATGGGCAGCCTGCTGCTCTTTGATGTCCCTGAGGAGCCCCACTACCTGGCTGATATCTCCGGTGGATGACTGGTACGCATCGGCTATGCGTGCCAGTTGTGGGTCATCATGCACATCAGACACCTCTGCAAGCAGCGACCTCTGTCTCCCACCCCTCCCACCACCCCTGCCGACATGTGCAGTGCGTGCAGTGGCACGCACAGATGACCCTGGTCCCCCTTGGGGGTTGTTGGTGGTGTTGGAGTCCATGGCCCCACGTTGGTCCAGGGTCACTGTGCTGGTGGTGCTCCTTGTTGTGTCCATGTCGGCAGGGATGGTATTTGTGGTGACAGTCGTTGGAGGGGTGGGTGCAGGGGGTGCAGCTGGTGGTCCTGCTGGTGCTGCAGCTGGTGGTCCTGCTGGTGCTGCAGCTGGAGGTCCTGCTGGTGCTGCATGATGACTTGCACCGGAGGTGCCAGGTTGGTCATCTTCATCCGAGGAGGGCAGAGGCTGTTCGACACCAGTGAGCTCCGTATCCTCTTGAGCCTGGGACTGGGACTCCTCAGCGTCTGCTGCTGTGTCCCCATCATCACCTGTTTTTGGGAGACACACACAATGTATGTTATGTTTCTGCAGGCATCAATGGTTGACACACCTGACAGTTGTGACTGTGCCTCTGGATGCGGGACTGTACATTGCATTGTCCTAAGTTGTCACAGTCAGGGGTTGATATTGGTGTAGCACATTGTCCTGCATTATTTGGGCATTTCTATGTATTTGTTGGGGTGTGAACATGGTCTGCATTGGTTGTATTTGGTTGACAGCCGACCCTCCTTCCCACCCAGCCAGTTGTCCCACCATGGACTGTGCTTACATTGCAGGGAGTGAAAGTTGTCTTTCAAGATGTCAGTCAGTGGTGTCCTGCTGTTGGTTGTTGCACAGTTGCCAGCGGGGCCTTGTGCTCCCCGCAGCAGTTGCCAGTGTCAGCCATCTTGTCAGTTGTTTTCCACTCCCTGTGATGTGCGCATGGTTCATGGTGGTGTTGATGGGACAGTTGTGGGGGTGACCAATATCTGTGACTACGACTCCCATCATGCTATTGCCTCCACCCCACTTCCCAGCATGCCCATACTTACTTTCTTTTGGGTGGACTTCAGTGTGTGTGAGTGTGGGAGCAATGGCAAGATGGTTGATAGTGGTGTCCTGCTGTTGGTTGGTGTGCAGTTCCCAGCATGCCCTTGTGCTCCCCACAACACAGCACCAGTGTCAGACATCTTTGATGGGCCTTTCCACTCTCTGTGGGATGTGCATGCGTGAGTGTGAGCTTGCTGGGCCATGTGGGTGGGGGATGTTGAGCTGTGACTACGACTCCCATCATGCTATTGCCTCCACCCCCCTTCCCAACATGCCCATGCTTCCTTCCCTTTGACTCTGCTTCCCTGTGGGGTTGTGTGCCTGTGCTGACAAGATGGCTGACAGTGTAATCCTGGGGTTAGTTCTGCTACAGGTCCCATGTGTGTCCTTGTGCTTCACTCTGCATGACCCAGTGTTGTGGTTCTTTGTGGGATATATTATTGGGGTGTGAGGCAATGCATTCTCCCAGGTGAGTTGTGTGGAGTTTGTGTTAAGGGGGGGGGGGTGTGAACAGCTGCTGGTGACTGTGGTCGGTGCTGCGAGTCCTCCTTCCCACCCAGCCAGATATCCCACCATGGAACGTGCTTCCATTGCAGGGGGTGGAAGTTGTCTTTCAGGATGTCAGTCAGTGGTGTCCTGCTGTTGGTTGTTGCACAGTTGCCAGCAGGGCCTTGTGCTCCCCACAGCAGTAGCCAGTGTCAGCCATCTTGTCAGTTGTTTTCCACTCCCTGTGATGTGCGCATGGTTCATGGTGGTGTTGATGGGACAGTTGTGGGGGTGACCAATATCTGTGACTACGACTCCCATCATGCTATTGCCTCCACCCCACTTCCCAGCATGCCCATACTTACTTGCTTTTGGGTGGACTTCAGTGTGTGTGAGTGTGGGAGCAATGGCAAGATGGTTGATAGTGGTGTCCTGCTGTTGGTTGGTGGGCAGTTCCCAGCATGCCCTTGTGCTCCCCACAACAGAGCACCAGTGTCAGACATCTTTGATGGGGCATTCCACTCTCTGTGGGGTGTGCATGCTTGAGTGTGAGCTTGCTGGGTCATGTGACTGGGGGATGTTGGGCTGTGACTACTACTTCCATCATGCTATTGCCTCCACCCCCCTTCCCAGCATGCCCATGGTTCCTTCCCTTTGACTCTGCTTCCCTGTGGGGTTGTGTGCCTGTGCTGACAAGATGGCTGACAGTGTTATCCTGGTCTTGGTTCTGCTACAGGTCCCATGTGTGTCCCTGTGCTTCACTCAGCATGACCCAGGGTGGTGGTTCTTTGTGGGATCTTCATTTGGTATGTGAGGCATTGCATTCTCCCAGGTGGGTTGTGTGGAGTTTGTGTTGAGGGGGGATGTGAGGGG
Organism: Calotriton arnoldi; assembly: GCA_963921515.1. Classification (NCBI taxonomy): domain Eukaryota; kingdom Metazoa; phylum Chordata; class Amphibia; order Caudata; family Salamandridae; genus Calotriton; species Calotriton arnoldi. The sequence goes on from CAWUFW010018009.1 coordinate 98,274, forward strand.
AGCTGCTTGTAACTATGGTCAGTGCTGTGAGACCTCCTTCCCACCCCGCCAGATATCCCACCATGGAACGTGCTTCCATTGCAGGGAGTGCAAGTTATCTTTCAGGATGTCAGTCAGTGGTGTCCTGCTGTTGGTTGTTGCACAGTTGCCAGCAGGGCCTTGTGCTCCCCACAGCAGTAGCCAGTGTCAGCCATCTTGTCAGTTGTTTTCCACTCCCTGTGATGTGCGCATGGTTCATGGTGGTGTTGATGGGACAGTTGTGGGGGTGAGCAATATCTGTGACTACGACTCCCATGATGCTATTGGCTACACTGACTTGCCCAGCATACACATATTTCCTTTCTTTCAGTGGGCTTCACTGTGTGGTGGTGTTGTAGTGGTGGCTACATGTCTGGATGTGTTTGTTAGTTCTATTTGTGCCACTGCCTAGCTGTAGTTGTAGTTGTGTCTGTACATGTGATGACACAGTTACATGTCACTATGAGATGGCATGTGTTGTGTTTATCTGACTGACATAGACATTTTTGGATGATTGTGTTCTGTTTGGTGTGTATTTGCTAATGGTGCATGGTTTGACTCTCCCCTTGACAGTGATGTGTGTGTATTGTGTCAGAATATTGAGTACATTTGTTGTGTACTCACCAGGCTCTGGGATGTTTTCTAGTCCATAGACGCTCACTGGTGGTAGGATGGCCCGCACCTTCTCCTCCCAGGGCCTGAGGTATACTGGCTTGGTAGGAGGGCCACTGCCGGTGTGTTGGCTCAAGAGGTAGTCCTTCTTCAGCAGCTCCTTGACCCTCCTGCGCACGTCATACCACCTGTTCTGGATGTCAGTCTTTGTGCGCAAACATGGTGATTGTGCGTTCACCCTGTTGACGATCCTCTCCCACATCTTTGTTTTCTGGGCGATGGGTGTCTGTTGGACCAGTGCACCAAACAGCTGTGGCTCTACCCTGAGGATCTCGTCTACCATGACATCCAATTCACTATCTAGGAACTTCTAATTCTTCTTTGGGGGCATGGTGATGGGTGGTGATGGTGAGTGATGTGTGTGTTGGTGTGCAGGTGAAGGTGTGTGAGTGTGTGTTTTGCTGGGTGTATGTGAGGTAGCTATTTGTTGGTGTGCTGATGGTGTGTGGCTTGTGTGAAGGATGAGCTGTGGGTGTGTGGTTGCTGTCTGTTGAGTGCTGGCAGATGAATTGATCTTGCAAGGGATCATGGTTGGGATTTGTGTCCTTTATATGGGTGGAGTTGTGGGTGTGTCTTTGTTCTCTGTCCCCACCCCCCCAGTATTTATTGGCTTTGTATTTGCTTGTTTGGCCTTTTTTTGTGTATTTTCCCTTAGTGCTTTCTGTGCATGTTGGAAACGTTCTTGTGACCGAGTCGGACCCTGCAGTTGTCTCGTACGGTCTTCTCCGTTTCGTTCACGCTGTGTTTGTGCTATTTTCTATGCTGCGTACGCGTCGGTCGCGGTGTTTTGTGTTACTTCGGCTCGCAGTCTGGTATGCGTGTCGGTCGTACGGCTTGTACTCCGTGCGACTCGGTCGTGTTTTTCGCGCCTTGCATCGTACTTGGCGGGTTGGAGTTCGCGGGTACGTTTCGGTCGGATTTGTTCCGGGTGCGTGTCGGTCCGTTCGATTCGCGTATTTTTCCGGCCGGATTGCTGTTTTCCGGGCGGCTCGGTCGTTCAGGTTGGCTTCCGTACGTGTCGGTTGGATTTTGTACGCTTTGCATCGTACTTGGCGGATCGGGCGCCACAGGTACGTGTCGGTCGGATTTACTACCGGCTCCGAGTCGGTCGGTGCTTTTTCCGGCCCGAATCGGAATCGACCCCTAGGTGTGTTCATATTTCTGTCATCAATCATGTTAAAAAATATTTCTTAAGTATCAAGGGGCGTAGCTTCAGGGGGGCTGTTCGGGGTGTTACACCTACCCCCCCAATAAATGTTTTTTTGGCTAATTAGTCAGCTACAGGTGCTTTCCGGTGGGAATTTTGAGAGCTAAGTCGGATTTCACCTGGGATTTTTAGATACACACAGACTAAAACATGCACACACTGTCTCCCTCTCTGTTTTGAAAGTCCTCAAAAATATTGATTACTCTACATAAAATTGTGTTTTCTCTCTTAGCACTCCTACCAACCAGCACTCCTCTCCCTTTCCACTGCCCCGTAGGTCCCTCTCATGAACCCTTCTTGTCATATCAAGTATTTAAACATTATACACCAGCCTGATTGTTGGAAAATCTGAAGCTCACCCCCCACCCCAGTCTTACTGACCAAGCTACGCCCCTTTAAGTATCACTTCACAGAATAATCTGTAGATTTATAGATGTATTTTAAAAAGTAGTATTGGAAGTTGGAGCGAAATCTAAACCAATACACCCAAAAGCTATTTCAATCTCATTCAATTCATGATTTTAAAGATGAAAATTAGATGTAGTATTGAAACCATTATTTCTTATAGACTTATTTTGGGGGTGGAGACTCCTGTTTCCTATAGCCTCTGCAGTCCTTGTTGCTGTAATTTCTTTGGTTCTCTCGATAGTGTCTCTGTAATCTTCCCCTTGAATTGTTTTATCATATTGATCCTTATGTGCCTGGCTACGAGTATTGTAAACACAAATTCATTGATTTTCACATAAGGCTTGATTTTGCCCGGTTCAATTGGCAGTTCTAATGCTGCACACCCAGTCTGCAGGGGCATGCCAGGAGACATGCTTTGCACTGTCACTTTAGCGGTGGCACAATTCGTGCTGCAGTATACTAGTGATATTTAACTTACAGGCCATTGGTACACTTTTGTACCATATACTAGTGACTTACAGGTAATTTTAATATGGCAATCAGGAGTGTAGTCAATTTTAGCATTTTTAGTGGTCAGAGCACATCCACTGGTGCCTGTTTAGCAGTGCATCAAGGCTTGGAGTAAAAAAACTAGCAACATCAGCCCATAAAAATTGGGGGGCCTACAAAAAGAGGTATTTTCTTACAAAAAAGCATCTGACTCACTTATTGCAAATTTACATTGGATCGTTCCAGAAATTATTTTATGCCAGAACAATATATTGTTGATGCCACAAAAGCAATCTTTATGCTGCCCAGCCAATACCTGACCAGAACCCCTCCGCGTACTGTCAGGGCATATCACACTCACGCTTGACACCCGACCAGGCTTCTACCCTAGAAAGCCTGATTCGGGTCGAAGAGGTCATTTCGGCCATAGCTCGACTTAAGCTTCTCAAATTCCCTGGCCCGATGGGTTTCCAGCCATTTTTTATAAAACTTTTTGCTCGATCCTGGCCCCAATACTGACTCGACTTTTTAACGCCATAGATGGCACCCCGGAGCTACCGCCTACGATGCTCTTGGCGTCAGTGGCAATTTTGCCCAAACCCGGTAAAGATAGCAGATACTGTGCCTCTTACAGGCCTATATCTTTGCTAAACATAGATTTTAAGATCTTCACGGGGATCCTAGCGTCTAAGTTGGGACCGTTGATGCCGGGATTGATTGAACCGGACCAGGCCGGATTTGTAGCGGCCAGACAATGCAGCGAAAATACTAGGAGACTGTTGCACCTTCTGGATAAGGCACATCGTCAGACGGAGGAGCGCATTGTGCTATTGATTGATGCTGAAAAGGCTTTCGACAGGGTTCACTGGTCCTTCCCGGAGACTGTTTTGGAGAGGTTCGGGGTCGGGCGCCGATTTCGCCAATGGGTGTTTAGCAGCTACAGCCGCCCCTCGGCCATGGTCCAGGTGAACGGCTTCATGTCAGATCCCTTCCCAAAAACCAGAGGCACGCATCAGGGCTGTCTGCTCTCCTCTTTTCTGTTTGCTCTCTATATGGAGCCACTAGCACAGAGGGTTCGAGAGAACCAGCAGATTAAAGGGATTCTCTTTGGAGGAGAGCGGCATACCATTAGCCTCTACGCAGACGATGTTATCGCCACGTTGGAGTCCCCTCAGACTTCAGTCCCAGCCTTTTTAGCCGAGTTAGAGGAGATTTCAGTAGCCTCTGGTTTTAGGGTCAAAGTGGCCAAATCACAGGCTTTGGGTTTCTCCTTACAGCAGTTAACTGCCGATGCCTTGACCCAGGTGTGTCCCATCCGTTGGGATCAGAAAACCATCCCGTACCTGGGCATCACGCTGTCATTGTCTACTGCCGAGATGGTATCCTTAAACTACACTTGGTTATTGCAACAGACCCTGCGGGAACTGAGAAGATGGTGGCCGTTTGGTCTCTTGTGGTTGAGCCGGTTGGCAGCTCTTAAGATGAGCATACTTCCCAAAATCTTATACCTTTTTTAGACCCTCCCGGTGGAGCCTGAACTGAAACAGCTTCAATCCGAATTTCTACCTTTGTCTGGGCAGACAAGAAGCCTCAAATTAACAAAGACATGAACTTTGGACCCCATGGGGAGGATGGCCTTGGGATTCCCGACCTCGATCGCTACTATAAGGTGACACAGTTACGATTCCTGCTGGAGTGGGCTCAGCCGGAATCCGAGAAGTGCTGGCTCTTCATGGAGCGAGTGCTAACAGGACAGTCCTTGTGGAAGGTCCCCTTCCTTGGCAGAGCCTCCAGACCCCCCGGATTATATGGCTCACCCATGGTACGGGCTACCTTGAAAGCCTGGGATCCCACGGCTACATTCAACAGATTGACCACCTTTCCATCTCCTCTTACTCTTATTACTGACAATCCGGACTTCTCCCGGGCCGTGATAGGGAGGCATTTAGTCATTGGGATAAGGCGGGCCACAGGTCTGTAGGACATTTATTCGACGTGGATAGCCCCCTGTCCTTTGAGGATCCTAAATCCGACTTCGCTATGCCCGAAACCGAGCTGTACCATTATCTGCAGATACAGCAGTGGGTTATGCAGCCCCAGGTCCGTCAGGGAGCAGAGAGGCAGCTTACTCAGTACGAGCGATGGCTGCTTTCTAAGCAATCCACTAGGCCACTTATTACAGAATTGTACCACATCCTACGGCCTCCAGAACAGGCGGTTAAATCTGCAGGCCAGAGATGTTGGGAAACTTAGCTGGGGCGGACACTGCTCCCAAGGAATGGGCGGATATTCATTACATAGCTCGACACTCAGCGCGTAATATTTCCAGCGTGGAAACAGCCACTACGATAATGATGTACTGTTATCGCACACCCTCCTGACTACACAAAAGTGACCCTGACCGTTCCCCCACTTGTTGGGGAGGTTGTGATGGAGATGGCACACTATTACATTTGTTATGGGAATGCCCTACTCTCACAGCTTACTGGATGCAAGTTTTGGACGAGATCAACCACTACTTTGACACCACACTATTACGCTTCCCTGAATATGTCATCTTGGGCGTATCTGATAGGCTCACATTCCCCCTCAAGTCCCGTAAAGGCAAGCAGATGGGAATAGCTTTAGGGGTGGCGCTACAGAATATATTGTCACATTGGGGCACGGACAGAACTCCTACGGTGCAGGGATGGTTCCCACGGCTATGGTATGTGCTTGGAATGGAGCGCATTCCTTTCTCGCTTCAGGGAGATGGGGCTTCTTTCGCCGACTTGTGGTGCCCCTTTATTGCATTGCTGTGCTCCGAATTCTGCAAGCTCTACTACCCCAGATACCTGCTGCTATTGCGCCTCCCCGCGCTGACCCAATACATGACCCAACCGCTACCGCGCTGATTAGATTTGCGCCAGGCTTGATTTCCCTTTTTTTCTGTCGAGGCAGCTTGAGTGGGGGGAGGGGGTGGGAGGAGGGAAGGTGGGTTGGGGGGAGGGGGGGGCAAAGGGGTTTATCTTGTTTTATTTTGATGCTCTGCGTAGCACTATGATGGCCTTTGGCCCACAATTTGGGCTTCATTGCTTGCTGCATCTCATTTGTTTATCAAATCAATAAAAAAGATTTCAACCTAAAAGCAATCCGCACACTTATATTCTTATAGAACAGAGGTCTTCAAACTGTGAGGCACGCCGTGGATGTGTTGCCAGGGGAGGGTGCAAATGGGTCTGCAATTACATGCAAAAGAAAATAGCCTGGAAGAGCAAAAGACGTGTTTCTAGGCTGTCTTCATTTACATGCAGCAGATAAATGCCATAAAAGAGTGGGAGGACGGTACTAATAAGTGGCATGGAGAAGGCCAGTGAATGTGAAGTCTGGGTCAAAGATATGTCTAAAAAGTAAAAAAAAAAATCATTTCATTGTTTTCTGTTAACCTTCGAGTAACTGCAAATAAAAACACGCACACACCTCGAGGGAAAATCATCAATTAACTTTCAGTTACGCCTAGAGGGCATGGTGTAGTGCTGTGGCCATAAGGCAACAGCGCAAACCTGTCGGGGAAGGGAATGGAACGTCTTCAGAGAAACTAAAACCTGCAGAGAAACTAAAACCCAATCCCGCTTAAACGGTGGAAGTGTTTACACCTCGGAAAGGTAAGGTGGGTGATATAAACAGAACGTTTCTGGCCAAAGTGCCAGTGGTTGTCGAAAGGTATCAAAGGGAAAAGTACTTGCCTGTATTGGACAAAAGGAAATGTCTTGTTCCTGAAGAGCTGACTATGATAAAATCTAAGACCATTGTTTGATGCCGCATGGCATTATCCACAACACAGGCTTTTTACCGTATGGTGAACAACAAGACCTTACCGTCCATGTCTCACAATGTTAGAAGTGAATTGGGGTCACAAGGATGAAGATGGCTTCCTGTACATGACCTATGCATCACAGGAGATGTTTAGCTGCAATCTTACCAGTGACCAGCGGAAACGGACAGACTGCCACTCACTAATACAGAATGTCTAACATTAAAGCAGGTTTTGTCCATAGAAAATGCTTTTTATATAGCCATTGCATACCTTTGAGGATTGTGAAAACTTGCTACCACACCAAAATACTTTGTATACTTTAAAAACTGTTACTGAAGAGGAAAATCTGAGCACGACAGCGGAACCCTACCGAGGATCGCACCTATCCTGTTTATCCCCAAACTACTTGTGACGGAGGCGATAGCCATGTATATGTCAATGTGCACACAGTTCAAGCACCCAATGCCAAAGTGCGGTCCTATCAGGACTATACAAATCTGAACAAAAGCCGACTGGTAGAAATAGTACTTGTACATTAGGATAATCAAGAAGTAAGATTCGATTTCAAAGATGCATTTTCAAATCTTCTTTTTATTCAAATAGATTCGGATGTGAAATGCATGTGCAGGAAAGAACAGCCAACGTGTTTGGTTTAATACATTGGACTTCTTCAGGGCATGCGTTTAGTAATATGTGAATGATGATGATGCCACCAATTCACCCATCCAAGTAAGAGAGTAACTTACAGCTTATTTGCGTGAAAATAACTGTAGTCTAAAAATAGAAGAAATTAATTCAGAACGAGGTGATACTTGCATAAAGACCAACCGGAAAAGTAAATTCTTGGTTTGTCCAATTTAAGGAAACCAAGGGCATATCAACCCTTAAGTCGGCACCATAATACGCACCAATATGAAGCCTGTACTTCTCTGGTACCCTCACAAAGCAGTGAGCTCAGTCCAAAAAAAAAGAAGTGAAATGGTGCGCATCAGAAGAAATTGTAGTTCTAATGATACATTTGCTGCTAATATTGAGAATGTTAAACATCGCTTTTTGAAGAGGGGCTATGCACCAAATACACCAGACAAGGCTGAGAAAAGTATTGCCAAAATAACTAGCAGAGACACCCTGAAAGGGACTGGTCAGAAACGAGTTGGACCTTGTTTCATTTAATACACAATATAACACTCGTAGTAGTATGGTTTATGGTGTCCTGAGAAGACATTGGCATCTACTTACGGACATACCAGGACTGAAGGACACTATTTCCAAAACACCGAAGGTGTCATATAGAAGTGGCATGACACTTAGAAACTGGCTCTGTCCCAGCTATATTGTGACACATAAAGCAGATACATGGCTGTCTAACATGATAAAGGGGTTCTACACTTGCAGGGACTGCAACATATGCAGGTTAGGACGAGATAAGACTAAGTCATTCGGTTTCAATACGGTAAGGGTATACAATATCAAACATCACATAAACTGTAAGACTAAGTTCGTTACCTACATCTTGGGCTGTCACTGTGACTGTCACTGTGACTGTCACTGTCACTGCCAGGTAGGTCGCTCCCCCACCACACAGCTCCGCCTGTGTTGTCTGCCCGCTGCTTCTGCAGGTAAGATCGCCCTCCGCTTGTGGCCCCGGTGCCCGTATTTTCTGCTTGTCTCCCCATTTTCCTTTCTGTGCCCCTCGCTGCCCCATTGTCATTGTGCCCGTGATTGTGTCTGCTTGTCTCCCCATTTTCCTTTCTGTGCCCCTCGCTGCCCCATTGTCGTTGTGCCCGTGATTTTGTCTGCCTTTCTCCCCTTTTTCCTTCTGTGCCCTCGCTGCCCCATTGTCGTTGTGCCCGTGATTTTGTCTGCCTTTCTCCCTTTTCCTTCTGTGCCCTCGCTGCCCCATTGTCGTTGTGCCCGTGATTTTGTCTGCCTTTCTCCCCTTTTTCCTTCTGTGCCCCTCGCTGCCCCATTGTCGTTGTGCCCGTGATTTTGTCTGCCTTTCTCCCCTTTTTCCTTCTGTGCCCCTCGCTGCCCCATTGTCGTTGTGCCCGTGATTTTGTCTGCCTTTCTCCCCTTTTTCCTTCTGTGCCCCTCGCTGCCCCATTGTCGTTGTGCCCGTGATTTTGTCTGCCTTTCTCCCCTTTTTCCTTCTGTGCCCCTCGCTGCCCCATTGTCGTTGTGCCCGTGATTTTGTCTGCCTTTCTCCCCTTTTTCCTTCTGTGCCCCTCGCTGCCCCATTGTCGTTGTGCCCGTGATATTGTCTGCCTTTCTCCCCTTTTTCCTTCTGTGCCCCTCGCTGCCCCATTGTCGTTGTGCCCGTGATATTGTCTGCCTTTCTCCCCTTTTTCCTTCTGTGCCCCTCGCTGCCCCATTGTCGTTGTGCCCGTGATTTTGTCTGCCTTTCTCCCCTTTTTCCTTCTGTGCCCCTCGCTGCCCCATTGTCGTTGTGCCCGTGATTTTGTCTGCTTTTCTCCCCTTTTTCCTTCTGTGCCCTCGCTGCCCCATTGTCGTTGTGCCCGTGATTTTGTCTGCTTTTCCCCCCCATTTCCTTTCTGTGCCCCCGCTGCCTCTCGCCATTCCCGCCGCTGCGCTCCCTGCGGCCCCGCCCCTGACTGCCCATTCGCTGCCCCTGCCTCCCGCCTCCCAGCTGCTCCTCCCTCCCACCTCCCCATAAATGGCGGCCGCTGTGCGGCCGCGCAGCGGACGTGCGCAGCGGGCACGCCGCTGGCGCGCCGAAGGCGCGCCTAAGGCAAGCCCGTCTGCGCCCGTCCGCGACTGGACCGCGCCCAGCGCCAGAACCCCTGGATCCCACCGATGCAACACCACTCGACGGACCTACGACGCCGCCACACTCACCGCACTCAATGCCGGCCGGAACCCTGCCTGCTACCGAGCCTCACCGAGACGCACCCACGGACCCTTCACCTGCCAAACCTGCCGATTCACCTGCCCCCAGACGTGCACCACCTCCGCCAAGTCGAGCACCAGCAGCAACCACCTGAAATGCATCCTGCTGAACACCCGCTCCGTCCACAGGCACGCCGTGGAACTCTGGGACCTGCTCGACGCAACAGCACCGGACATCGCCTCCCTCACCGAAACCTGGATGAACGCCTCCTCAGCGCCCGACATCGCCATAGCCATCCCGGACGGATACAAGATCACCCGGAGGGACCGCGTCAACCAGACGGGAGGAGGCATCGCCATCGTACACAAGAACACCATCCGCATCTCGACTAACTCCGACGAGACCTTCACCGCCGCCGAACACCTACACTTCCAGATACACACTGACCCCAAGACCACCCTCCGAGGCACCCTCATCTACAGACCCCCGGGACCACGCACACTATTCAGCGAAGACATCGCAGACTTCATCAGCCCGCACGCCATGCCCTCCGCCGACTACATCCTCCTAGGGGACCTCAACTTCCACCTGGAGAACAACAACGACAGAAACACCACCGCCCTGCTGGACAACCTCGCCAACCTCGGACTCAAGCAACTGGTGAACACGCCCACCCACTACGCCGGCCACACGCTTGACCCCGTCTTCTCGTCCAGCAAGCACATCTCCTTCAGCCACGCCACCGGACTCCACTGGACCGACCACAGCTGCGTCCACTTCAGCTTCAGAAAGACTGCGACCCACCACCACCCGCAACAGGCTCCCGCCGGAGCTGGAGCAAGATCACCGCCGAGCAGCTCACCGCCTCCCTCAGCCAGAACACACCCACCAACACAACGGACCCAAACGAAGCAGCCAGCAACCTCGCCAAGTGGCTGACCGCCTGCGCCGACGACCTCGCACCACTAAAAACCCTCCCAGCAGACCCGGAAGCAAGAAAACCCCTTGGTTCACCAACGAACTCAAGGAATCCAAAAAGAACTGCCGCACTCTCGAGAAAACCTGGCGACTCGACCAGACCACAGACAACAGGACCGCCCTCAAGCACGCCACCCGCAAACACCACCAGCTGATCCGTGCCACCAAGAAGTCGGCACTCAAAGAACGACTGGACAACAACGCCCATGACAGCAAGGAACTTTTCAGCATCGTCAAAGAGTTCTCCAACCCCAGCGCCGGAAACAACGACATCACCCCCTCGCAAGACCTCTGCAACTCACTCTCCGCGTTCTTCCACCGCAAGATCACCGACATACATAACAGCTTCGACGCACAAACCACGCACCCTACCGCCGAACCAACGCCCGCCACCACCACCCTCTGCAACTGGACCCCGATCAGCACCGAAGACACCACCCGCACGATGAACTCCATCCACTCCGGATCACCAACCGACCCCTGCCCACACCACGTCTTCAACAAAGCCGACGCCACCATCGCACCCCATCTCCGGGACATCATCAACTCCTCCTTCCACACCGCCACCTTCCCGGAGAGCTGGAAGCACGCCGAGCTTACCGCCCTCCTGAAGAAACCAACGGCGGACCCCACCGACCTCAAGAACTACCGTCCCATCTCGCTCCTTCCGTTTCCGGCCAAAGTCATCGAGAAGACCGTCAACAGACAGCTTGCCGCCTTCCTCGAGACGAATGGATCCCTCGACCCCTCGCAGTCCGGGTTTCGGGCCAACCACAGCACCGAGACCGCCCTTATCGCAGCCACCGACGACATCAGAACCCTAACCGACAACGGGAAACAGCTGCCCTCATCCTCTTGGACCTCTCCGCGGCGTTCGACACCGTCTGCCACCGCACCCTAGTGAAGCGCCTCAGCAACATCGGAATCCGAGAGAAAGCACTGGAATGGATCATCTCGTTCCTCGCCGGAAGAACCCAGAGAGTCCGCCTCCCCCGTTCAGATCCGAAGCCACCGAAGTCATCTGCGGCGTTCCACAAGGATCTTCACTCAGCCCAACCCTCTTCAACGTCTACATGAGCCCCTCGCAGCCATCGCACGCCAACACAACCTCAACATCATCTCCTATGCCGACGACACCCAGCTGATCCTCTCCCTCACCAACGACCCCACCACCGCCAGAGCCAACCTACACGACGGGATGAGAGACGTCGCCGACTGGATGAGGAACAGCCGCCTCAAACTGAACTCAGACAAGACGGAAGTCCTCATCCTGGGCTCATCACCCTCCGCCTGGGACGACTCCTGGTGGCCCCCGGCCCTGGGCACCGCGCCCAAGCCAACGGACCACGCACGCAACCTGGGCTTCATCCTGGACTCCTCCCTGTCGATGACCAGACAAGTCAACGCCGTCTCATCTTCATGCTTCAACACCCTGCGCATGCTCCGCAAGATCTTCAGATGGATCCCCACTGAAACCAGGAAGACCGTCACCCAGGCACTCGTCACCAGCCGACTGGACTATGGGAACACCCTCTACGCCGGAACCACAGCCAAACTTCAAAAAGACTCCAGCGCATCCAGAACGCCTCCGCACGACTCATCCTGGACATCCCCCGACACAGCCACATCACCGGACACCTGAAAGACCTGCACTGGCTCCCCGTCAGCAAGAGAATCACGTTCAGACTCCTCACCCACGCACACAAGGCCCTCCACGACCTGGGCCCAAAGTACCTCAACGACCGCATGACCTTCTACACGCCCACACGCCAGCTACGTTCAACCAGCCACGCCCTCGCCACCGTACCACGCATCCGCAGAACCACCGCCGGAGGAAGATCCTTCTCCTACCTGGCAGCCAAGACCTGGAACTCCCTCCCCACTCACCTTCGGCGAACCCAGGACCATCTCTCCTTCAGGAAGCAGCTCAAGACCTGGCTGTTCGAGCAGTAACTTACCCCCTCCCCCAGCGCCTTGAGACCCTCCCGGGTGAGTAGCGCGCTCTATAAATGCCGTGATTGATTGATTGATTGATTGATAACATCTATGTGGGTAGCAACATTAGATCGTTGAGATTGAGAATTCAGGAGCATACCTGCACAATAGGAAATGGGCACTTGAAATACCCCCTGACCTTTCATATGCAGGAACACCATGCCAACTGTGATGATATTTGGTTCATGGGAATCGATCATATACCTCTTAACCCCAGAGTGGGAGATAGGGAACTTTCCCTGAGACAAAATGAGGCAGGTTGGATCTGTAAACTACATAGTGTTAAACATGGTCATAATTCTGATGAGGAACTTCACTATTGTTTATAGAGCCTGTTCGTATGTTGCATATTTCTTGTCTGATTACATGCCACATTTGTTTTTCAATGTATGTATGCATATGATGTATTCCCCCAAAGACGGCTTCTCAGCTACCCCCATTTAGACCTCAGTAGAGAGGTTGTGCTATATAGACAGTCTTTACTTCCATTTCTGCCATGGGCTGGTGGCTTTTATGGCTGTTAATACATGCCTCCCAACTGGTCCAATTTTTGCCTCTTTTTTTATACTATTGGATCAGAGTAACCTACACATTGGGTATGGGACTGAAGTTGTCTGTGCCCATCCCTTGGTTTCTCGATCTTTTGAGGAGGCATGATTACGGATTAGAAATTCTTACATCAATTGGCAAGTTACTATCGACTCATTTTTTGAAAAATTCTTGATGAGTCCAACATCTTTACTATATTCCCTTTCGAATATGTCGGAATTTTTACGTCCTCTGGGATCACCACATATTTGCCTCTCATTTTCTGTGTGAGTTTATTTGTTGAATGGTTAGTACCACAGACTTTTGTGTGGTACTTTACTAACATTATGACTGCCGAACCTGCTAGCATGGGTTTCACAGTTCTTCAGACAATACTAATATGGCCGCCTTTCCGAACTTTGCAGAGATTCACGTCAGGAGTTGGCTCAAGTCCCATTCACTTCGTGGATATATTTCTGAAACATCTTCAACATGGCCACTGTTTCGTGTTCTGCGTAGATTCACACCAGGCGTTTGCTCAATTTCTTTTTACCTCATGGATATATTATCCCGATTTGCGGTTCTCTGATAGGGTTGGATACGACTATTATTAATTTGGTACCTCATGGATATATTCCTAAAACCACTCCAATATGGGCGCTGTTCGAGGTTTTGCGTAGAATCACGCCAGGGATTTGCTTAAGTCCTATTTACCCTATGGATATATTCTCATACCAACTTGCGGTACTCTGATATGGTTGAGTAGGACTATTACTAATTTGTTATTATGTTTTATAATCATTTAGTCGTAGGATCATTGATGGATCAGTTGTTTTTATATTGGTGGCATTTTGAGTTGGGGCACTTACAATATGGCTCCCCGTGTTACCAGCATTTCCTTCCAAAACGTCCCCCACTGGCTTCCTGGTATGCCCCGACACTGGTGTACTGCTTCACCAATGAAAGGCGGGGTCTTTAAAATACAAGCGTTTTGTCTGTTGTGGTTTGACTGAGCTCACTGCTTTGTGAGGGTTCCTTGAAAAGTGCAGTCTTTACATCTGCGCGTATTATGGTGAGATATTTGACTGCTTAAATACTTTATCTTTACAAGGATTGGGATTTCCCCCTTTGTCGGCGTATTATAAACGTTTTAAGTATTTTCTCTTCAGAAGTATTGTCATTTCCCTCTTTGTTGTCGCAATGTAAACATCTTATATATAAGTTCCCCTCCATTATAGCATTATAACGATTAAAGCTATATGGTTTATAATGGGATCTAGGAATTGGGATTCTTTCTCTTTTTTTCATTTTACGTTTATATCTAATGTGTGTTATACACGGTTCCCTGTGACCCTACAGGATATGGTGGCTTCATTGGGTCAAAGGTCAGGAGTCCTACAATTTACCTGGCAGACTCTCTGGGTTCTTCATGTTTCTTGCATTTCATCTTATATGTTGATCCTGGAGACCTTAGGTTTTGTACGTCCATCTAAATTGGATTTACTTAATGATGGTTACTTATGTGTTTTTGTCATGTTTCCTGGTAAGTGCCGACTCAAGGGTTGATATGCCCCTGGTTTCATTAAATTGGTCAAATCAAGAATTTACTTTTCCGGTTGGTCTTTATTCAAGTATCACCTTGTTTTGAATAAATGTTTTCTATTTTCAGTAAGTATTAACAGGTTTTACTTTGTTTTGAGTATGTGCATATTCTTGTGGATATGCAAAAGCTAATGATATATCTCTGCTCTGATTATTCTTGCATTAGGTCTGCAGTTATTTTCACGCAAATAAGCTGCGAGTTACTCTCTTACTTGGATGGGTGAATTGGTGGCATCATCATCATTCACCTATTACTAAGCGCATGGTGGGTATCATCTAGCGTTTTGCGAGTTTCATATTTTTCTTGTGATATATTTTATTGCACTGGGATATTCTATTTCATACTCCTGCCTCACCACCTTCCCTTCTTCTTCCCCAAGGGCATCAGTTTTTATAGTTTTCTTGATCTATTGGGGTCTGCCCCATTGCCTCACCTTGTTCTAGTAATCGGCTTTCCAATATGATATCCCTTGTTACGCTTTTTGGTGTCTAGACTTATTATTAATTCTTAATAAGACTATCTCTCACTTTTGTGGTTATCCTCATATGCACACATTGCACAGTTTTTTCTGTGCTTAATATATGCAAAATTATGTTTTTTTCACCATTGTTTAGTGATACTAATGTTTGTTAACATATACAAAAATATGTTTATATGTATTGTGTGTTTTTAAAATTGATCTCAGTATCTGTTTTTGTCTTGATGGTCTGTCTGTGTTCAAAGTGGAACAGATTTGTCACTGTATTTTTGATTGTAGTCTTTTGTATATAATATGTGCCGTGATGTTACATGACGGTATGTTATGTTTTTAGTCTTGTTTTATATCTATGTAATTGTATTTATATATGTGTTACTTTGCAGCCCTGAAGAAGGCCAATGTATTGGAAAAAGCGTGTTGGCTGTTCTTTCCTGCACATGCATTTCACATCCAAATCTATTTGAATAAAAAGATTTGAAAATACATCTTCCAAATTGAATCTCACTTCTTGATTATCCTAATATACAAGTACTATTTGGTGCACCAGTTGGCTTTTGTTTAGATTTGTATAGTCCTATTAGGACCGCACCTTGGCAGTGAGTGCTTGAACTGTGTGCACATTTACATATAGATGGCTATTGCCTCTGTCACAAGTATTCTGAGATAACAGGATAGGTGTGATCCTTGGTAGGGGTTCCACTGTCGTGCTCAGTTTTTACAAATGCAAATGATGACCAGAAATAAAACAGTTAGCATTATAAAACGCTATGTCTGCCCATCATCACCCAAATGCCAGCCACACACATTGCCAGCCAGAAGCCAGTCGACACACACAGCCATCAAAATCTCCCATTCAAACACACCATCAGCCAAACGCCAGAGCACACACACTGCCAGCCAAGCGCTAGTCCATACACACCGTAAGCCAAACACACCACCAGCCAAACAGCAGCCCACGCACACCACCAGCCAAGAACCAGGCATGCACTAGTTCACACACACCACAAGGCAAGGGCCAATCCACACACACCGCCAGCCAAGAGCCAGTTTCCACACACCGCTAGCCAAATGTCAGCACACATGCAGCTAGCCAAACGCCAGTACACGCAGACCCTCAGCTGAACTCCAGTTCACACACACACACTGAAACTTTCTCTGGTGTTTAGTGGGCCTACAAATAGGGCTGATCCTCCCCCCAGGAGGGGCAGAAAATGGCCAAAATATTGACCCCCATAATGGGGAGCGACCCTTGCCCAAGGTGCCACTCTCTTACATATAAATAAGAAAATTCCAGGTGTCTAGTGGCTTTCTGCCCCCCTCAGGGGAAGATGGGCCTAAAGATATGGCTGATCTGCCCCCAGAAAGGGCAAACAACAACCTAAATATTGCCACAATAAAGAGGTGTAACCCTTGCCCAAGGGGCTGCTCCCTAACATATAAATATTAAAATCCTTGGAGTCAAGTGGCCTTCTGCCTCCATGTGGGCAGATGGGCCTAGAAATGTGGCCGATCTGCCCCCGGGGGGCAAAAAAACAGCCAAAACATTGCCCCAATAAAGGTGAGTGAAGCTTGCCCAGGGGGCTGCTCCCTTACATATACATATCCAAATCCTTTGTGTTTAGTGGCTTTTTTCCCCCCTTGGGAGCAGATCAGCCTAAAAATAAGGCCAATATGCCCCAGAGGGGGCAGAAAACAGCAAAAACTACATTGAATTATGTGCCCCCACTAAAGGAGAGCGACCTTTGCACAAGCGGCCGCTTCCAACATATTACAAAAAAAAACCCTGGTGTCTAGTGGGCTTCTGCCCCCGCCCACATGGGAAATCAGCATAAAAATGGCTGATCTGCTCTATGGGGGGGCCAAATTCCCCAAAAATGTGTCCCCCAAGGGGAACGACCCTATCCCAAGGGGTGGCTCCCTGAAATCATCATTATATTCAAATCCCTGGCTTCTAGTGGGTCTTGATTAGGACTGGGCGGTAAATTCCGTTCCGCTCGCGGAATTTGCGGAATTTGGGTAATTTCGCGTTCCGCGGAGAACGCGGAATTGCCAAAAATTCCGCGATCCGCGACTTCACGGAGTTTTTTGCTTGTTCGCGCTTTCAAAATGCATGTTCGCGAGATATTTCTCCCCGAGGACGCAAACAGTGTTCGCGAACAGGAAAAAAGCATCGCGAACGGGCGGAACAAGCAATTCCGCGTGTTCGCGGAACTTTTGCATGCTCGCGGAGATTTTTTACCGTTTCGCGGAGCTTTGCGTAGCGCGACTACGCAAATTCCGCCCACTCCTAGTTTTGATCCCAACCGGGGGGGGAGATCAGCCCACAAAATGGCTGAACTAGCCCCTTTGGGACTGAAACACGGATATATGTCCCCAGGAAAGCGACCCTTGCCTAAGCGGTCGCTCCCCCAAAATCCTGAAAAATATATCCCTGGTGCTCTAGTGAATGAATTCCTGCTCCATGATTGTGATCCCACCTGCGATCGTGGAGCAGGAATCCATTCCAAACAGCCACAGGGGGAAAGAAATAACTCTTTCCTTTACCCCTGTGTCTGCGGTCCACACAACAAACACCCCCCTCCCGAGAAGGGCTCACCCTACAGATGTCCTCTCTCTGGAGGCGCTGGAAGTAAATCGCTTCCAGTGCATCCACGACTGCATTTGATGTCGGCACGTCGTGCGCGTCCAAAATCATCAGATTAACACGGGGGTTGCGGGTGACCGCAGAAGTGCTTCCGCTGCCATCTCAGGTAAGGCAGCCCATGAGGAGAGCACTAGTGCTTCCCCCGTGGGTGGGTGCATGGAACGATCGATTCAACCTCTAGCACAAGCCCACTTTGGCTGAGGACGGAACTGTCCTGTCCTCACCATGGAACAGGTTAAAGGAAGCAGTGGTCTTTCTAATGCCCCAATGGGGCTGATAAGGAAGGCCAAAATCGCACTGAGGTCACGAATTCTAAGATTAAATCAATGTGTTTAAAATTACATATCGCATTCTCATGTAATTAAATAGTTAGAACATCCCCTTGCAAATAGTGTTTAACCCAGTGCTATCCCTCTGAGTCCAATGATCCTTGGGAAGCAGTCTTAGTTTCACTCACGTTAGATCGTGTCTTCAACTTTAATGTTCCCTAAGGATAGTCAGACAAAATGGAGGATTGGCGACACAAATGTGTAGTGGTCTGCTTCTCATGTTTAGTTGTGCTGGATGCTCGTGCCAGGGTGTTCTGGCCAAGAGCATTCTAACTTAGAATGTAGATTGTTGGTTTGATTTATTATTCAGTTGCTGCCTTTCTACTGCCTCTGCCGTTTGTGTTGACTTACGCAGCCTCAATAAGAACATTTGGGTGGATTCTCACCCTCTTCCAAAGATCTCTGACATGTTGTCGTTGATCAGCGGTTCCAAGTGGTTCAGCAAGCTTGATTTAGCATCAGCATATCACCAGGTTGTTTTAGATCCTGCTTCTAGACATCTCACTACGTTTGTGTCACCTATCGGTTCCTTCCAATACTGTTGTATGCCCTTTGGGCTGGCCTCCGCGGCCGCAGTATTTCAGAGAATTATGTCTTGCATGCTTAAAGGTATCAAAGGTGTTGTCGTCTTCCAAGACGATGTTTTGATCTATGGTGATTCCAGTGAATCTCATGATGAGACCCTGTATCGTGTTCTTGATGTTTTGCAGGATAGTGGGGTTGTTTTGAAGAAATAGAAGTGTGTGTTTAAAGTCCAGAAGGTTGAATACTTGGGGCATGTTCTGTCTGAGCATGGTGTTGAGCCCAGGCCTGGTCTTGTCAAAGCCATTGTTGACAGTCCAGTTCCCAAAGATAAGGTTGGTCTCAAATCATTTGTTGGACTTTGTGAGTTCTACTCTCGGTTGGTGCCGGACTATGCTGCTAGAGTTCAACCACTCACTAACAAGAAGAGTGTCTCTTTTGTGTGGGATGACTGTTGTCAGGATGTGTTTGAGTGGATCAAGGCTAGGGGTGGGCGGAATTTGCGTAGTCGCGCTACGCAAAGCTCCGCAAAATGGTAAAAAATCTCCGCGAGCACGCAAAAGTTCCGCGAGCACGCGGAATTGCTTCTTCCGCCCGTTCGCGTTGCTTTTTTCCTGTTCACGAACGCTGTTTGCGTGCTTGGGGAGAAATATCTTGCGAACACGCATTTTGAAAGTGCGAACAAGGAAAAAATTCCGCGAAGCAGCGGATCGCGGAATTTTTGGTAATTCCGCGTTCTCCGCGGAACGCGAAATTACCCAAATTGCCCAAATTCCGCGAGCGGAACGGAATTTACCGCCCAGGCCTAATCAAGGCTCAATTGGTTTGTCCTCAAGTTCTCAGACCTTTTGATCCCAATGCAATGTGTACCATCACGGTTGATGCCAGTGGGCTCGGTTTTGGTGCTATTCTCACACAATGTGTCAATAGGACAGAGCACACGCTGGGCTATGCCTCTAGGGTTTTGCGGGGTGCTGAACTGAATTTCCAATTACGCACTGATCATAGTCCACACTCCTAGAATAGCTCGTTTATCCACTAAGCTTTTGCAGTATGATTTTGAAGTATTGTACATTCCTGGTAACAAGAATGGAAGAGCTGATTACTTTTCTAGGTTCCCAGTTGAAGACGATGGTGAAATTGATGAAGATGATGAGGATGACTGTTTTGTTGCAAGTCCGGTCCTGAATGATATGTGCGCAGTGAGTGAAAAAGAATGAAGAGACGAACTCTTAAACGATGCATTACTCTGTTGTGTTATCAAGCACGTCAAAGAAGGTTGGCCAAGGGAGAAAAATGTGTCCTATTCTTTACAAACTTTTGTGAAGTTCTCAATGGAGCTTTCTGTGGAAGATGGTTTGTTGGTGCGTGGTGACAGGCTTGTTCCTCCTGATGTGCTGAGAATGAGATTGGTCAAAGGAGCACATGAAGGGCACTTGGGTAAGACACTCACCAAAAGGAGGTTGCGAGAATATTTTTGGTGGCCACAGATGGACAAAGATGTTGATGTGTACGTGGGTGAGTGTGTGGTGTGTTCCAGTGCGGAACAGAGCTTCAACCTCAGAACTCCGCCTCTTCAACCCATTGATTTACCTGCCAGGCCATGGGAGAAAATTGGTGTTGATCTTGTTGGTCCATCCTGTTTCTTCTAGATTTGCGATTGTAGCCATCTATTATTATTCTAAATGGCCTGAAGTGCGTTTCATTAGTGAGCCCAACTCAAAGAATGTAATTGATTTTCTTAAAGATCTTTTTCTACGTGAAGGTTTTCCCTCCACTATTGTGAGTGATAATGGTGTGCAATTTATCAGTCAAGAGTTTGAATATTTTTTTAAACAAGGGGGTATAACTCATTGCAGGAGTTCCCTCTATCACCCACAAACGAATGGTTTAGTGGAACAAATGAATAGGGTGCCGGACAACTGTGGGCGTTGGCGGGCAAGTGCAATGTCCAGAATGCTGTTAGATCCATGTTTTGGTTCTATTGTACTACACCCCACTCTTCTACCAAAGTGTCTCCTTATGAACTTTTGCGAGGCAGGAAACCATGTTCTAAAGTCTGTCCCGGATGGATGGCCAAGTGGGTGAATATGGACTCTGTGACCGACATGGATGACATTGTGAGAGATAATGTTTCTCAACCTCAAACTAGACAAAAAAAATATTTTGATCTCAGAAAAAGGTCTGTTCCCCAATCTTTTACTGTTGGTGATGTGTTACGTGTGAAGATTCCTGTTCACAGCAAGAAGGGGAATTTAAAGTTCACTGATCCTTTGGTTGTAGATAAAGTTCATGGTAATGCTGTCAGAGTTAACAATAAACATTGGTGGAACATATCTAGAATTGTTACAAATTCTGGTAGTCGTGTTAGTAATAATTTGAATTGCGAACAATGTGTCGAAGCTGAGTCTTCCTCTTTTTCTGGAGACTCTCTGCCGTCCTGTTTACGAAGGAGCAACAGGCAACGCTTTGTTCCTGCCAGATATCTTTAATCTCTTTTTTTTTCTTTTCTTTTCCTCTTGGTGTCTATTTCTTTTCTTCTTTTGTTTGTTTATGAGGAGGAGGATAACATAGTGGTCTGCTTCTCATGTTTAGTTGTGCTGGATGCTCGTACCTGGGTGTTCTGGCCAAGAGCATTCTAATTAGAATGTAGATTGTTGGTTTGATTTATTATTCAGTTGCTGCCTTTCTACTGCCTCTGCCGGCTGCTGCGCGGCACCTGTAATGAAATTAAAGCTTTTTTTCTAACCTCACTCTTCGTTCAGCGTCTTACCTACTACAAAATGTCAAGACATAAAGACGGAATGGAAGAAGACAGGCTCGCTGTGCATCAGCCATTTCAATGTACCCTAGCACAGGACTTCACTGACGGTGCTATGCCGCCTCTTTCCGGAGAGCAGGAGAACCATCCCTCTTCGTAATGCCATGATCACGGAATCTCAATGCTAGAATTCACTGCTAAGTAAGCATAGTGTATGCGAGTGCAAAATTGAACTCGTGTATAAGTGCGCATGCCTTGCCTACTTCATACATGTACTGAATTGTTTTTAAAGAGCGATTATCTGAACGCGCTTATGCATTAGTTGAATCAAACAACCACTCTTTCTACAAAAACCTCATCAGTAATTGTGCGTCCTTCTACGGAACAAACTTAAAGGAATTCTATTTTAACATAATTTTAAGCCAGAACCTGTATGTCTGACCAGCTCTGCTCCAGAGACATGTTGTAAAATCCCACCATACGCATATAAACATATTCTAATGAAGCCCAATAGCAGCACCAGAATGCCAATGTTCAAATGCCGCATCATGCAGAAGTAAAAACCTGCTGTGGAATGTGGAGCACCGAAATTCAGATGTCGACAATTACTGCTGAACGCCTCTTGTTTGCAATCTTTGAATCAATCAGTTTGAGTAGCTTGCTTCCTCACAAGACTCAGCTGAGTCCGTGTCCCAAGATCGCTGCCAACACTTCCTGATTGAAGTGTTGGCAGCCAATTAGATCTTACCATGAGATCTGTACAGAGGCTCTGCCCAGATATCTATATTTCCTTTTTCTTTAATAACTCTAAAACTACTGAACGTATTTACACCAAATTACAAAAAGGGCTCTTTCTAGGTCAAGCGCTAGCTTTCTACCAAATTTAGTACAATTGCGTCCACGTTTCGGGCTGTAGTTGTGTCTAAGACCTCTATGGAAAATTGCATGGGGATAACACGCTTTGAGACTCCCCTTTTTCTCGGTCCCAGCTTGATGAATCGCCATGAAACTTTCCAGACAGCACCTGAAGTGAATTGCAATGTAGTTTTGGAAATTTCATGAAGATTCGTCAAAGTGATTACCAAAACAGAAAACGCTTTGTCTATGGAAACTAGTACCTGACTATATCTACCTACTGGTGACTAAGAGTAGGTAAAATATCTATCTATATCTAGCAATCTATCTGTCTGTCTATCTATCTATCTATCTATCTATCTATCTATTCACTGAAAAAAACAAAGGTTACAGGGACATTATAGTTAGGCTCTCACTTGTACAAAACCATTGAAATTCAGGAATTATAGTTACCTAAGCTAACTATAACTTATGCCCCAGCAATGCACTGCTTATGACCTCAAATATTACATCACTCATGACATGGTCATTGACATCACTGATGATATCATTGAAGACATCTCAAATGAGATTACTGATGACACCATTGATGATATTATCCAGTGAGTGTAAGTGTTTCATAAATGTTTCTGAGAGTTAAAGATATTTATTAAGATACTGCAGTTGTTAAATTACCATTCCGTTTGTACTACTGAGTGATACTGTTTTCTAATATATATCATCAAAGTAACTCTGTGACTGTCTGCATCAGTGTGGGAGTGGGTGTATGAGTGAGCGAGTGGGTGTGTGAATGCCTGTTATACATCGGTGTGTGAGTAGCTATAAGGGTGAGTGAGTGTCTGTGTGAGTGGCTAGATGGGTGTATGAGTGTGTGTGTGAGTGGCTGTATCGGTGACTGGTGGCTGTGTGAGTGGCTTCATGGGTGAGTGACTGGGTGTGAAAGTGGATGTATGGGTAAGTGAGTGGCTGTTTGAATGGGTGTATGGGTACATGAGTAGGTGTGTTAGTGGCTGTTATGCACAGGAAGTATTAGTGTGAGTGCCTGTATAGATGAGTGAGTGGGCATATGAGTGATTGTATTGATGTGTGAATGGGTATGTAAGCAGTTTTATGGATGAGTGAATGGATGTGTGAGTGGCTGTATTGGTGAGTGAGTAGCTCTGTTAGTAGCTGTATGGGCGAGTGAGTGAATGTATGAATGGCTGTATGGTTGAGTGAATGGTTATGTGAATAGCTGTGTGAGGAATGGGTTTGGGGGGTGAGTATGCTTGATAGAACACCCTGAAACTTTCCATGTGCAACAAGAATCACTGGAACACTTTTTTTGGAACATTTCCGGAAATTTTGTCAAACGACGACAAAGATATAGGCAAGTAAAAAAATTATTTTTTGATAGAAACATATATAGGCAGAGTGGGAGACAGAGACTCGGCGTGGGGAAACCATCCGGTTTTCAGCGCGGAGATGGAGTTTCACCATGTACACTGCAGTTTCCCTCAGCAGGCCGAGGCAACTCTGGTAACTGGGCACCATATGAACATTGTCTCAACGTGGTGAGGATTGTGGTGTTTATTAATCTTTATATGGGGATCTCCCTCGACCCCGCATTAAGACTTACGTGGGCTGCTGCAAACAGTTGAAGTTTTCTGAGCGGACTGTTTGAGATGCCTTGGCTTTGCTTCAATGCACGCATTGTATGCTGAACATTTGAACTTTAACTTTTGTCTTTTACGGGAACTTTGCAGTAACATGGAGATATTGATTCTTACAGAACTGTGCAATGGGCCCATACCTTAATAGTATCCGATAACATTGATGTTTGTTACCTGCCTTATCTCAGGACATCGACAAGATAATGTCACACTAAGGCATTATGGGACAGGTAGTCCCACATTAGTCCTTTAATGAGTTATGGCGATGTTGACGCTCATTGTGATGTCAATTGGTATGGGGGCTACATGTATCACTGCACAAGGTCTAAATAATGCTTTTTGTTCTCCAATATGGTTTCTGCATTACGTGATATTGACCGCATTTTAAACGTCATCTTTAAGACTAAAGTATTTGAATAATTTACTCAGCAGCTATTAGGCAAGCGGTATTCGTTAATATAATTCGGCATTTCCGGTCGATAACATGACTCATATGTATTCAGCCCAACGATTATTTTAAATGTTATGAGAGGTGGTTGACGCCATGCGGTACTTAATAGGAGTGGATGCAATGTATTAAAGGACTGCATTTTATTCTTAATGTTCACAAAATTGCACACTTCGCAAGATATTTATGTTTTATTGAGCAGTTTTATTGAATGTGAATTTGATTATGAAAGCTTTTGCAACTTCTGCAGTATTGTTTCCATTTCCATGTATTAGGCTCTATATATTTGTTGTAAAATATGGCGTCCATCAGATTGATAAAGGCTGTTGAACAGCCAAAACGCATCTCTCTTTCAGCCGCCGGGTCGCGCGGGACCCTTTTCAATAAAAGAAGCCGCATACATACTAGCTTCGTGTGCGTGCCTTCTTCCTGTCGGAGCAAGGGATGTGTATATATATATATATAAAAAAAAAATTCAACCACAGAATCACCGCCGCCACTTCCCCTCGCCCTGGGTGCCTCCTCATGTGGTGGTGAGCCGCTTTCACATGTAAGCACAGCCGCAGACCAAAATTGTGTCAGCCGACACATACAGGAGCACACTCGAGAATTCGTATAAGAATCTTCTTTTATTTGTGCAGAACCCCCCTCAGCACTGACAGACGCATTTCGCCAGTCCAGCTTTGGGGGTTCTGCACAAAGATTATTATATGAATTCTCGAGTGTGCTCCTGTATGTGTCGGCTGACACAATTTTGGCCTGCGGCTGTGCTTACATATATATATATATATATATATATATATATATATATGTGTGTGATCAAGGCCCAGGTGGTGCTGGAACGCGTTATGGTGGAGATGCAGGGCAACTAAATAAATTTATGACTGCACAAGGAACCTTGGGTCCGCGTTCGTCTGTCCGAGTGAAAGTGGATGTTCTGAGATGAAGCCAGCGATATATATATATATATATATCCACATGAAAATCCAAGAGTGTCCAGTCACACCGGCGCTACACAAGGACACAGACTCCACAGCAGTTGAAGTGGCAAGGTGTTTATTAATTAGCCATCATTGTCCAAAGACGCGTTTCGGCCGCCAGACATGCGGCCTTGTTCACATATATATATATATCTATATCTCCCTTTGGTGTTCTTCCTCTAGAAGCACAGACATGAAGACCAAGGAAATTAAGATACATTTAATGTGGCAGGCCTCTCTTGGCCCTGCAACTCCAAGAAAGATGCATTTTGGCTGTACAACAGCCTTTCTCAATTCAATATAACACATTATGGGAATTCAAAGTAACAACAATTGCATACACATCTCAAATTGGGATTCATTCAAAATAAATATGGAACGTAAAAAAGGTGCTATAAATAAATTGTCACAGTTCCTTAATCGTCATCGAGGAAAAAAAATCAGCTAGAAAGTCCTATTTGCAAATCAAGCAAAAGGGTTATATGGCGAGTAGCAATCTTAATACCATGCCTAAGTAGAACTAATTCTTAAAAATTTTGCCAGAACAAAAATAATTGGTTCTGCGATGTCAAACTTTAGTACATGTACGGCCTCCGTAAGCTGTCTTGCACCTAGATTACGGCAGAGCGGAAGGATCCACTTTTACCTTGGATATGTATATTTATGACAAAAGAATAAAAAGTGGTCCTCAGTTTCTAGAGTATTATAGCAGAATGGGCATCCCCCTCCTGTCCCTCCTGACCTGTCCTACTTGGCTGAAAAGGCCTTAAGTGGCACTGTGCCAAGTTCTAAAGCGAATGTACATGGTTTTAGCCTCAGATGGAGTCATTCTATCAAGAAATAATTCTAATTAAGGGCAACATTTATGAGTTAAAAACTAAATCAAACTGCCAGACATCACCCGAGCCCCAAATTTCTGGCCCATACAGATCTCCTCCAAGGGCTACAGCTCTGTATACCTCCAGGGCTAGGAAACTGCCCTACTAGAAGTTAACTTACATTTTTTCACATATAGCTGCCTATCTGTGCAAAACAGTAAAGTTACTTTCTGAAAGCTGGAGGTCCCAAGAGAGTGTATACATAAGCCTAACCCCATAATAATTGAAATTCCTAACCTGCCCAATGGTGCCTCATCCAAGAGCATTTTATTCCTAAATGTACAATGTGGATTTAAGGCCATGAATTCAGACTTGCCGGGATTAATCTCCAAGCCCCTAATCTTCCTAAATTTGACAAAGTAGTTCAACCACTCCTGCAAGCCCACTGGTGTCTGTGACAAAAGCAAAGTATTGTCGGCAAACAGAAGTACAGGAGTGATTATGCTGGCTAGTTTCGGTGCATCGTGCTGACATTCATTCAATGCTTCCACTACGCCGTTAATATAGAGGAGAACAGTGTCGGAGTCAGAAATCACCATTGTCTCACCCACCGCTTGATTGGGATCCTAGTGATCAACTTTCCTTGGCCATTCCATCTAACAAGTGCATAAGTGTGTGAATGTAATCAACTATAACATGAAAGAGATATTGTGGCATTCCATATTGTCCCAGTACCACCCAATGAGTTCTCATAGGCACTAACGAAGTAAACTTTATTGTTTAGTAAATTAAAACACTACACCACAATATAATTACCAAATAAAACATCATCAATAAATAACATCATAAAATCCATCTTCAATCAATTCGAACCCCGAGGTTTACTTCCTTAGGTCTCAAGTGAGAAATCGTTCACCTAAGTCAA
Organism: Calotriton arnoldi; assembly: GCA_963921515.1. Classification (NCBI taxonomy): domain Eukaryota; kingdom Metazoa; phylum Chordata; class Amphibia; order Caudata; family Salamandridae; genus Calotriton; species Calotriton arnoldi. The sequence goes on from CAWUFW010018009.1 coordinate 125,228, forward strand.
GTGTCCTGTAACACTGATCCACAGCTGTAGACCACCAACTATGAAATAAAATCCAAATATCTTTGCCCAGTTAAAGGTTAGTAAGGGCTTCAATATTCAAACATTGTAAAGCATGGACCTTATTGTATCTCCTTAGTATAATTGCATTCAAAGAGTTCCTACAAACAATGAAAACAATGTTATAACACTGCATGAATAATCTGTGCAAAGTAGTCGAAACTAAGTGCTATGTGCCTTTGATAAATCACCTATTTCATTTTAAAACTATCTTATGACAACAGTAGAAACAACCTGGCTTAGCATAATTATTCATACACAACTATAATGTTCATGGGTTGAGGTAAAACCAATGAAATTCATACTGGTTAAGACCACTTCCCATCATAATTTTTTTCTCTTTTTCTTCTTTTCCCTTTTTCCTACCTCAATATAAATAAGCCTCCTGCGCACTGCATATGCCACTGTCTATAACCATTACAGCTCACTTTTTGTGAATTTGGACTCAGCAATAGACATGAATTTCAGGAATTTTCCACAAAATATCAAATTGTCCCCTACTGCTTGCCGACCTGTTCATATAGTATTTCTAACAAAAAACTGTCTCAACAGCCTTTTGGGTTTGGCCATTAGGGCTGGGCAGCAACAGACAATATGACAAATATCTTCCTTAAAGTAGTTACAAAGATGACATGATGTCTCTTTGGACAATTCCCTCCAAGAGGGTGAATTGAATAAGGTTTCAAATCTCCAAGTCAGAAGCGCAACAGCTTTATTTTTGACATTAATCCATTCAACCCTCCTAAGTATCACTGGTATTTTAAGGGACCATATGAACCAAAACCATCCATGCATGGGCTCTTTAGGACAGCACATCTCTATTCTCTAAGGAGGAAATCTTTTTTCCAAATCTGTTTATAACTCTGTTGAATGCAGCTCGAGAAAGAGCTAAAGGCCAAAGCTCTCTGCCTTAACAGTAGATAGGGCCATGTTAAAATATTCATGTGCTGCGGTGTTTCTAGGTTCACTCATTGCTTCCCACACAATTGTACTAAGTGTAGATCTTGGATCGTTCTTTAGCTTAAGGCAAAACTTCAGGTATGCTCCAAGACTGCTTCTGGACTGCCATCTAAGGCCAAACTATAAACGGAATCAAGCCGGCGAGGCCTCCTGAGCTTAATTAAAAAGGCGACAATAGGTTCCTACACTTGGATTGTCTATTATTTTATCCATTTTTCCTCTCAATATCTCAACACCATACGTCAGCGAAGGGGCTTGTTTAACGGCTATTACTTGCAGGAGTAGCTGGAGGGACAGGCTTTTTAAAGAGTTATGCAATGATGAAAAAGCAACAGCTAGTGTGTTATTTCTTCTTAAAATTGCAGTACTCTGGTTCTTCATCATCATCATCAAAATCTTTATTCGGCTCTTAAAAACAAACAGCCATAAAAGCACACACAATATAATACAATAAAAGTTTTGGACATTTTTAAAAGATACCAACGTTAAGTTCAATCGTTTCTAATTTATAGCACAATACTTTTCCTTGCGTTGATCGATTTCAAAATGAACAGGGCAGTATTATATCAATGGGTCCTCTAGAGTTACAAGAAATTTCATTGCAATTTTATGAGACCTAATTCCATGGGTAACAAACAGGGGCTTCAGATAAAAACATCTAAAATTACAGTAGAATTCAAAAAATAATAGAAAGTGCAGCGTGCTTTGTTTACTCTTATTGTCACACGGACATGGTATCGTGTCTAGATGATGTGTCTTCATGTTTGGAAAAGCAACACAATAATGTACAATACCACATCTTAGCCTCAGTAAAACAAATCAATGCTGTGCATGGGTCACGTGCAGCAGATAGCTATTAACTCCCTCTTCTAGCATAAAAGATTTATATAAAACCACAGTCGGTTTAAACAGGTCCGATTTTGCTCTGAGATTCTGACTTAGTGACATGAAGGAAACCATGATCTCTTTCTTGGTAATAGTTATTATTTTTCCAGGATTCGACCATACGACATATTAAACAGATTCCCCAATGTGGTATTAATATAGAACAACCAAGGAATTTTTAGAGCATCATCCAAGTTTAAACAATCTAAAATAACAGACCTAGTAAAATCAGTCTCTTCACGTCTCCAGATTGATGCCCATAATAACAAAGGCCCTACCATCAAGGTGTCCCCCAAAAATTGCAACCCCACCTCGTGGTGTACGATGATATTCGATACAGATGATGGTAAAGATAACAAGCGTTTTAAGAAACAATTTACTTCTGTTTGCAGGTCCACACTATTTGTGTAGCCCCAAAGTCCTGCCATATATGTAGCAGTACTTACTCCTTTAGCTTTATAGATAGTTACCATTTCCTTGATTGGTCGGTTACCCAATTTGGCCGCAAATTTAAAAATCCCTTGGTTTGCCCTACTCATTCTTGCTCTTGTATTTACAATGTGTTGTGACCATGTACCATTGCCTGAGAATAGTATACCAAGGTAAGAAAAATAATTTACTCTGGTTCTTAAATGAGCCTCTGGAGTGAAAAATCACCCGCCGTGTTTATACTCGGACACAGATTCCAGAGCCGCCCCATCTATATAAAATATTGGTGGTGAAGATCTTCCCCTTGATAAAAGCATGGTTTTAGTTTTATTAAGATAGACTCTTAACCCATGATCCACAGCATACTGAGCGGTTGTATTAATTAAACGCTGAAGCCCAAACTTTGTATAGCTAATCAGCACAACACCATCAGCATACAACATATGTGAAGCATTAAAACCAGCCACCGTAAGTGAGCAGGAGTTGATGCTATTTAGGGCAGGAGATATTCCGGCCAGATACAAATTAAATAAAAGCAACACAAGTACACAACCTTGGTACAGGCCATTTCTTGTTGGAATTTTTTTGGAGACCCTAGTACCATCGCCTAACCTAACTCTTGTCGAAGTGTCTGTGTATAGCAATTGGATAGCTCTTAGGAGTAGAGGGAAAATTCCCCAGTTCAACAACTTTAGCCATAGGATGTTTCTCTGCACTGAATCAAATGCTGAACAAAAGTCTTTCTAACACAAATGTAGCTTTAAGGAGCGGTACCTTGCCTGTTCAATTGCTAAGGCCAGCATTTGAATGTTGGTAATTGTGCCAATTCCCTTTATAACCCCCATCTGGTTCTTCGGCACCAATAAATTGGTCTTAGTCCCGTTCGTTAATTCATTTAGCAGACATTTTCCAAAATATTTGCCTCCGCATCCATTAGAGCAATTAACCTATAATTGGAAGGTATTGACCCTGCCAACTATCTGGAATTATTTGATTGCGAAGGATATACTCCCAAAAAATTACCAGCCTAAAATGGCAATCAATCAATCAATAAGGGAATTGTACGTGCGCTACTCACCCGTGAGGGTCTCAAGGCGCTGAGGGGGGGGGGGGTCCGCAGATCTGTTTAGCCGAAGAGCCAGGTCTTGAGGGTCTTCCTGAAGGTGTTCAGGGAGGGGGCGCGTCTGATGTCTGCCGGTAGCTCGTTCCAGGTCTTGGCTGCAATGTGAGAGCAGATACTGCTTGTAAACCAACTGGCAGACCATTAGGGCACAAGGCAACATCTTGGCGGCTTTTGGAACTCATTTTCTTCACTTTACCCAATGAGATTGCTTTGAGTGAGACTTTACCCTCCGAACCCTTTATTGAGTCAGCATCCCCGTACATTTACTATAAATAAGCTGTCCAGGAGAAGGGGCGGAGCTTACCTGACTCCAAGATGGCCACAGCCTAAGTGAGCTCCAATTACCCTTCTAACTAGCCTAAAGGTATAGGCAACATACGAGGGAGAAATCGCTCTGCACCCAAAGCATATCAAAGGGCTTGAAAAGAGTAACACAAAGAGGTGCCCCTCATCGTAGAAGACTCCGGCTGCGAGCAGAAACACGCAAGCCACATGCGCGGCCGAGCCAATTGATGTGAGGCAAACTCGAGCTGCCTGGGGAAGCCCTGGCACAGCAGTGAGCCCTACAACACATATACGGCTCATCATCGGAATGCGCATAGCGTGGCGGGTGCTCCTGACAGAGCCAGAACGAGGTGCCACAGGGGCGGAGTGGTCCGCTTGAAGAGAACGGCCTAGCCATGCACACCAAGCAGCAGTTCCTACGGCCGGAGGAGAGAGCGGCTGAACATTCCTCAAAGCAACGACAATGGCAGGGGACTCGCAAGCTGGCCGGGCGACCTCTGGCACTGCTGGAAAGCACTGTGGAGCCGTTACATACAGCGGTGAGTGGGAACTAGAGCAATGACTGCACCTGATACCGCGAAGCGCTACTACTTACTCCATACCACATCCTGGGAGAACAACATGGGCGGAAAGGAGGGCGCATGTCAGCTCTGGGGGCTGGAGACAATGAGCAATGAACAATAGGGATAGTGGAGGGTACACATTTCCTGCTACGGCTGCAGAAATAACAGCGGAGCACGCCGGGTGAGTGCTGTGCGCGGATAAAGGCCTCAAATATACAGGAACACTATCCCATCAGTGTGCGGAGAGCTGCACGGGCGGACTGGCCTGCCCTCACATAATATAAAGACAATACCGATATTGTAAAGCAAGACAAATCAGAACAGTATCAGGGGGGAGAGTGGAAGGTGCACTGCATGGTGGGGGGGTCAGTTCGTACCGCCATATAAAGGGGCAACAGATTTGGAAGAGAAGTATAGTGCATGAGAGTAGCCCACTATCTGAAGCAGCGAGGCCTCATTCAGCCCACCAGAACGCTCCCACTGTAAAACGAAGTGACCAACAACTAATAACAACGCACAATATTGCAACACAGCGCTGTGGGCCCCAAATAACCTGAAGATACCAGGGGGACAGTGACACACACTGTCATGGGGAAAATAGATAAGACCCAACCTAAAATCCAATTTGAGCAACGTAAATCAATGAGAAGCAGGCAGGAGGAGACAGAACTAACATCATCAGACCAGGGGGTCACAGCCGACGAACTAGGAGGAGACATACGCCAAATACTGTCGGCCATGCAAAAAAGCCTCACCACGATAGACGGGAAGATAGACTCTTTGTCATACTGAATGGATCACATGACTGAGCGCATTGACAAGCACGCGGAATGGCTGGACATGGCAGAAAGAAGGGTATCTGAAGTTGAGGATGCCCAAACGGAGACCATTACCACCCAGAAACAAATGGGGAAGCTCCTAACAGCAATATAAGACAATGCTGAGGACCTGTAAGTGAGATCTAGGCTTAACAATATACACATTATAGGCCTGCCAAAAACCACAGCAACCGGAAACATGGAATCATTCATGGAGCAACTACTGGTGTCACTGCTCGGGCGTGACACATTCTCCCCAGTGTTTATTGTGGAGTGGGCTCATCGCTGCTTAGCTCCCAGGCCACCCCCCGGTGCTCCTGCTCGGCCCGTGATAGCACGGTTGCTAAATTACAGGGATAGAGATGGGGCATTGAGGCATGAATGAGAGCTGTAAGAACTCAAGTTTGAAGGCACTGTGCTGTCGCTCTTCCCTGACTTCACCCCAATGGTGCAAGAGGCACGGAGACAATTTGCTCCATGAAGCGCAAACTACATGAGCTTGATATGGACTATGCAATGTTATACCCTGCTAGACTAAAGGTAACAATGGATGGCAAACCCAAGATCTACACAGACCCCAAGCTTCTGCAGCAGGCCCTCAAAGGATATAACAAAGCAGAGACTGATAAACAATTTCCAGAATCAGGCGAGGACGGGCGAATACCCCTCAGCGAACTGGACTATCAAGATTGACACTTAACTAGCAATTGCGCTGAACATTACAAGCACAGTGAAGAGCACCCATAGTATGTATATATTGGGGTTCATAATGTATATAAGGACCAAACAGAAATTTAGCGATGGTAAACAGGAGGGGCAACGGAACAGGTGCGCTACAAGAATATCAACATCACTGACATTGAATTTAAACTTAAGCTCCTACTGACCAGCGTAGGCTCAGAAAATAAAATGTAAATTCTAAATGTTAATTGCTGTTTGAAATACCAACCATCGGATGAAATGCATAGCGGGAGGACGCTAAGGTACCACAAGGGAAGAAAGCGAAGGAAGGCTTCCTCCGCCTCGAAGTGTGATCCACACTAAGAGGGATGCGCAAGTTTAAGGGGGGGAGGATAACTCAGGATGGACACAAGATGTGGCGTGGGAGGGGGAATGGGAGATTTATAGTACAGTTACTTGCGAACTGTAGTAGGCTAACAGTGAAGTGCTGTGCAGGAAAAAGCAATCTGTTATCTAGGGAATGCAATCTGAACTTTAATGCAAATAAGTAATGTAAGCGAAAAAACTAAACAAAACGTTGGCACCATATTGAACTTCATGACATGGAATGTGAGAGGGTTAAACGACAGCCACAAGATCCGCAAAGTAGTAGCATATCTGCATAGGCATCGCATAGATGTAGCCATCCTGCAGGAAACTCACTTAGCACCACACACCTGCATGTTAACACAATGTAGAATGAAGGGCACATGCATGGAATCATGCTTTACCACACATTCAAGAGGAGTATTGATCGGGATACGCAGGGACAAGGGGCTACAGGTGCAGGAAATATGCAGTGACCCCAGGGGGCGTTACGGGGTAGCCAGATGCTATAAAGGCAGCTTCAGTGTGCTCCTGGTTGTTGTCTATGGGCCCAACCACGATGACCCACAATTTTACCAGTCACTGCATGCCAAAACCATGAAATATTTGCACATTCCTCAGCGCTGGGGAGGAGACTTTAGCTGTATCAAGTGCCCTGAACTGGATAGATCCAAGGGACCCACCAGACGGCCCTCAGCAGCTGCAAAATCTATAGCAACAATAGCCGAAGTAGAAGCGTTGGTAGATGTATGGCGACACCGACCACCCCTGGGCAGAGAATATAAACATTATTCAACTGTACATGACATGCACACACGCATTGATTATTGGTTTGCATTGCGAGAGCTATTACCCTATATCAGCGAATACGAACACATGCCGCGTACATACTCTGACCATTCACCTGTAAAGATGAGCATGAGAATCACTAATATACACCCCAGAACACAGGAATGGCAATTTCCGCAATACTCACTGCTAGACCCGGTGTTTCTTGATGAACAGGCGAAAGCAATAGATTAGTTTTTCAGCACTAATTATGGAAGCGTCCCCAAGATGTGCACCATCTGGGAGACGTTTAAAGTATATATTAGGGGAATAACAATTTCTAAGCATGCTGGAGTACTTCGGTCGATCAGAACGCAATTACAGAAAGTGGAAACAGAACTGAAAGGGCTAGAAAGTCAAGTGCGGGACAAGACTGAACCCAAACTCCTACTACAAACCAGGGTGAAAATATGAATTGAAGAACTAGCAAACACAGAGATTAAACACCTAGGGGAAATACACTAAAGCCAGGGTGTATGCGGGGGGAGGAGAGGCCCAGTGCCATGCTAGTGGCATTGACCAGACCTAGCAAAAGGGAGAATGAGATAATGCAAATTTATAATGACAAAGGTGAACTTGTTAGCAGTGCATCTGAGATAATGGAGGTATTCAGTGATTATTATGCTAAACTATATGTCACACGCCACCCCAACGCTGATGAAACTGATGAAGAATATCTTGCCCACATAGCGATGAAAGTGCTGACCAATACGTACAGGGAAAGACTCATGGCTCCAATCTGTTCTACAGAAATCACCGCAGCGCTAAAAAGCATGCTGAAGGATAAAGCACCAGGCTCCGAAGGGCTGACTGTAGCCTTCTATAAAACTTACCAAAAACAGCTGATACCGCACTTAATGAACCTTTTTACTGAAATGGCCAACGAGGGCATAATGCCACCCTCTATGCGTGAGGCGACTCTGATTGCCCTACTAAAGCTGGGAAAACCACCGGAACAGTGCCCCTCGTATAGAACCCTATCATTACTTAACACAGATACCAAATTGTTCACAAAGGTCTTAGCAAATAGGATGGCCCCTATGCTGCCGGGTATAATTGGACAAGAACAAACAGGATTCGTACCGGGGCGCTCCATCACATGTAACTTACGTACCCTTTTCGGCACCATAATGCGTATTGATCCGGATGTTCATGCGGCAGCCTTCTTTCTAGATGCCAAGAAGGCATTCGACTCAGTCGAATGGAAATTCCTATATGCAGTCCTAAAGCGTGTGGGCGTGGGAGAAGTATTCCTTAGGTTGGTTAATGTCTTGAATACGCAACCCTCTGTAAGGGTGAGGGTTAACAGCCAACTCTCAAAGCCGATAGGTATTACCAGAGGCACCAGGCAGGGCTGTCTGCTCTCACTGCTGCTGTATGCGCTAGTCGCAGAGCCCCTGACTTGCGCTATGAGGGAATACCACGTGCACAGAGGTGTTAGGTTCACACAATACAAGTTGGTTATCTCGGCGTATGCAGATGATAAATTACTGTACATACAGAACCCAGAGCATAATATAGAGTCAATGTTGCAGGAAGTGTAATGATTTGGGCAACACTCGGATCTGCGCATTAACTGGCATAAATCACCTATAATCCCCCTCACGTAAAGCACTGTCCCTACCTGGATGGAATATCCCATAGAATAGACCACTGACCCCGTAAGATACCTGGGTATCCAGATACACACCGACCAAGAAGTGATCGTTCTAGAAAACTATGGGCTCGCAGTGAAGCGACTCACAGAGTCCATCGATAAATGGGTATGGTTCCCTCTATCACTCCTGGGTTGCATCGTGATAATGAAAATGATTGACCTTCCTCAGCTTCTCTTCCTCTTCGCGAATATCACAATCGCACTACCAAGGTCATTCTTCCGTAACCTCAGATCCCAGCAAATTTGTCTGGCTTGGGTGGGTAAACAACCCCGGGTAAAATGTGAAACACTGACAAAGTCCTACGTAGAAGGTGGGTAAAATGTGCCGGATCTCAAAACATATTACAGGCCAGCGCAACTGTTACATACACATTACTGGATACATGGCCCCACCACCGTCCCACACCTCTACATCGAAAGAGACGAAGTTGACCCTGTCTCACTCCTTCAGCATTTAATATGCAAAACACAGCGCAGATTCAATACAATAGACCCCGTTGTGTATATAGTGACCCAACTGAGACAAATAGCTGATAATCAGCGAATTTCACTACTATACTCCCCCAAGTTACCTATTAAATGGTGCAAGTGGCTCCCGTTGAGTAAGGAAAAGGCAGTCACGCGGACACTTCGCACACTACACATGAAACGCATGGCAGACCTTTTTCAAGCGGGGGTGATGAAGACATGGAACCAAACATAAACGCATGCGCTCCACTCAACTGCATTAGACAGATATCAATTCCACCGAGTGAGACAATCAATGCGGGCAATAGTGGGGGAAGACATGGCAGAACCACAGGAATTAGCTCCATTAACACACCTGCTCCAGGCAACATCACCACAGAGTGGGATCACTGTCCTCTATGCACTCTCCAAATCACATAATGCCCAGGTATTGATTAAAACTCAGCAGAAATGGCAAGACGAGTTAGGAATGGAGATCACTGAGGCATAGTGAGAATATTGTTATGCAAGCACCAGGACCATTTTGCAAAATGGGAGGCACAGATTAATACACTACAAATACTTACACAGAGTCTACTATAGCCCTGCCTGGCTGCACAAATATGGCATGAGGGAAGACGACAGGTGTCCATGATGCGGGGCAGGTGAGGCAAACTTTACTCATGTAGCATGGGGGTGTCCTGGTATTCGGGCATTCTTGGCGGAAGTGTTTACAACACTGAGCGATTTGCTGGAGAGGCAGGTGCGTGAATCCCAACTCGTTGCACTACAAGGGTATGATAAAGAAATAGATAAGGCAGGCCAAAAACTGGCGGCAATTGGTATCCTTTTAGCAAAAAGGAGAATTGTAATGCGATAGATGCAGGGCCCATTACCCATGTTACATGAATGACATACAGATTATGCATACTGCTCAAAACAATCAGATAACTATAATGCCCTAATTCCGGATTGTTGCAGGCCCAAAAATATTTGAGGATACTATCAAGCGTACCTAACAAGGAAAGCAGCAGAGGAAGAGGAACGTACACCATTGCATGATGCAGGTATTGGATAGGCTCCACTCCAGAGTAGGATCGTGCACGAGCTAGCCGTAGCTGATACGGGGATGCCATAATGTTAATAAATGTGCACATAGAAAGTCGAGGAGCACACACACAGGAGAGGGTGCGGGAACACAATAGAAACCCAAGCTAGATGGAGGCAAATGAACACACATGTAAAGCTGGTCCAATTGTAAGGGTGCCACAGAAAATAAACAGAATCCCTACTTCAGATGTACTATGATAAATGTATACAGTCTACTGGATGTTATCTTTATGGAAAATGTATACTGTCTACTGGATGTTATGTTTATGAAAATATAAATAAAGTTAAAAAAATAAGCTGTCCAGGAGGCTTCTGAGAAAATGGAAGTATAAAACAATGTCCTCGGACCAACTGGTTGAATCACCAGCCTCCAATATTCTCTGCCATCATTTCACTTGGAGGCAAAGAGGATTTTATACCAGTATAGGTCTACCTCAGATTTCCCAAGCAGCTTTTTATATGACAATCTTAATTTGGGAAGGGTCTCACTCTGTTTTCTCGAGTTTGAGTTATTTCTCCATACCTTGAAAGCATGGTTCAGATTTGTTCTTGCTGTTATGACTCGAGCTGAGCAGACATTTTTCTTGGCTTACCAAGGCTGAAGCTATTTCCTGCTTCTGGGTACCAGCTGGATTTTACAGTAGTAGTTTACGAAATTGAAGCCACTATACCAGAGGGTTTGTGGTTGCTTCGAATATTTTTTCCCATTGCAGTCTAGAGTTTTTGTTCTACTTTGTCAATGGAATCTATGGACCACCGCAACTTCTTATAATTGGTTGTTGCGAAATTACCAATATCCAGTAGAACTTGTTCATGCAAGCAGACATGGAGATTTAATCGAATCATCTGCGGTTGATGGTCACTTTCCAACCTGATTCCCAGCTAATAATAAGCCATCCTATGAAATAAAGGAAGTGGCACTAGGGTATAGTAAATTACTGATTGAATATTTACTGAGTGATGGGTTGCATGCGCTGGAATATCAAGGGCTACCCGGCCATTCACAGACTCTCAGTCACCTGCATCATCCCTCCTGTTAGCAATGAGCTAAAAATCATATCCTGGTACTTAGCAGGAATAAAGAACAGTAGGAAGAAGTTGCATTACCTGAGTTCTTTAGAGGCCAACCTTGGTTTGTCTCCCGGAGACCTAATGCATGGGTGAGCTGACTTGAAGCAACACCTTCAAGGAGGGGACGTGCAGAGGGAGGGTGGCTTGTCTATTGTCCAATAGGATCCAATGGAGATATGAATATTATAAAGGTCCAATAATTTTATTTTTGCCAGTAACTCTAACTAATTCTGATGGAAATCTGAGAACTCCCCCGCTAATGTTGAAAAATGCTTATATTTCGCCAGAGGCCTCTTATGATGTTCTCTTCAGTGAGGGCTTTTCTTATATTGAAAAAGCATGTGATAAGGTGTTTCGTCCACATATAATTTTGGTAGGGGATCTGAATTGTAAGATATTTAATTTTACTTTACATTGGTTACGGGAGAAAGTAAAAGAGGAAGCCATGCGGATCCTACAAGCTCTTTTCCTCCCAAAAATAAGAACTAATAAGAGAGGGAAAATGTTAGTGGCTGGGCCGAGAAAGGTCGATGGTGTCATAGCGAATGGGAGGTTACCATCCGACTCTCCCACAGCTTTTCCACATAAAACTCCAGGTGGAAAGTCTATTTTGTACTATGTGGTGGTGGGATGTGCTTCCTTCCTTTTAATGGGTGATCTAAAGGTCTCCGATTCTTTCCTTAGTGATCATAAGCTTCTAACTCTTCTTGTAAATTTTAATACGTCTCCCATCAGTTCTTGGGTGATGAACGGCCAGTCCACTAGTTTTGATAAGAAAACAGGGAGAAGTCATTGGGATTATAGGGCAATTTTAGGACTTAGAGGTAGAGGTACCCTAAAGGCCACTTTAGACAAGTTGTCGCAGTTGATCAGCAAGAGAAACAAAAGTTTTAATACTCTTATTCAGCAACTAGCTGAAACTGTAAAACAAGTGAATCCAAAGGAAAGTCTGAAAGAGGGTTCCCATGCACTTCTCTGGTTAAATCGTGAAATAAACACTCCAGTCAGGAAACAATATTTTCATTATACCCCTGAAATACATTCCAGAATGTTGGTATTAAAAAGGGGGAGAAACCAGTTGATGGCTCGGTTAAGAAAGGAGAAGGAAGATAGAGTCTGGATAAAACTTAGGAAAACAGTTTTAAAAGGCCAGACAAGGATTTTTGGTCTCATGTTGTGCAGGGTTGTGGAGCCAGAGTTAGATCATTCTCTGTCGCTATTGAAGAACTCAAATGGGTCAGTTTTATCCAGGGACTCTATGCAGCTAATGTGTGTGCTACCAAGTATTTTATATTAAAAGAAGATTCTGCTCTGTATGGACCACACCTGAAAAAGAAATAGAACTTGCAATCAGGGGAATGCATACTTCAGCTACAATGGGCCCCGGTGAAATACCAACTATGGTCATAAAACAAAATGGTTCTATTTGGAGTAAAATTCCCAGTCCGGTTTTTAAATGCTGTTATGAAAGGAAAATGGTTCCCCCTTCTTGGAAGGGGAGGTTTAATAGTTCCACTATTTAAGAAAGGAGACCGTGACGTACCAGAAAACTATTGTTAGAACGCACTTCTTGAAGCGGTGGGTAAAGTCTTCACTAAATGCCTACTGACCCAGATTAGTGAATGGACAGAGACTCATAAAATTATACCTATGGAGGAGCAAACTGGGTTCAGGGCAAAGCATGGAACGATTGATAATATGACCTTCAGGTAATAAACGCAAAATATGTTAAAGCTAGAGAGGGAAAAGGTATACACAGCTTTTATTGACTTCTCTACAGCATTTGATAAAGTAGATCATCTTTTGATGTGGAGTAAGCTTTTAAATTTGGGTATTCCGGGCATCCTTTAAGAGTTAGCTCATGCCCTCCATACTGATACTTGGTGTAGAGTTTTATTGGGTGGAGACAGAAGCTTATTGCAAGCTCTTCCCCCTATATATTTCAGACCTCCCTGGTATTTTGGCCCAAAGTGAGGGTATTGCCTCGACAATTGGGGGAAAGCCGATAGTGTGTCTACTTTATGCAGAAGACATAATAATTTTTGATCTAACTCCTAAGGGTATAGCCGTCTGCAAGCCCTCCAAAAAATTTCTGAGACTCACCATCTAAATATCAATGTATCCATAAGTAAAATTAGGTGTATCCATGGGAGCAAGAAGCCAAAATATGGAAACGTTTCATGGAATCTAGGTGGTCAAAAATTGGAAAATGCAAAATCATATACCTTTTTGGGGAAGATAGTGAGTGGAAATGTAAGCGATAAAGCCCTCATACAAAATAATATGTCTATAGCCAACTGTCAGATTAAATAGGGCCGCCGGGAAAAGACATTTTACACTTTTATTGGAGGTCTTTCGGGCTAAGATTCCTGCCTCCTTGTTGTATGGTACAAAATTGATTGATGTATTGAAATGAGGATTTTTAAACACAGTGAAAGGTCGAATTCTCAGAAGCCTAGCCTCAGTTAATCCAGCATTCACTGTGGCGGCCCTTAGTCTAGAATTTGGATTGAGAAGCACCTGGGCACAGGTCCACACCGGTGCCCCGCTGTGGGTCTAGCAAATAGTGACCATGGTAAACTCAGGTTTTGGTTGTGGAATTACATTTGAGATGGTCTAAAAGAAAATTCATTAATTAATAGAATGTTATGATTGCACCACATTTGTTGAAAGTAGACCAGTCTTTGATTTTTTTTTTTAACACAGAATTTTATTAAGTTTTCTGTTTTGATACAATTCGTATTGCAGTGTCGTAAAACATAAAATAATCCGTGTACACATTGAGCAGTACATACGAGTACATCTTAAGAACTTGTCTGACAGTAAATCTAGAAGGATTATCGTTACATGGTATTGAGGTGTAGATATATATATATTCTACGAAGGCGGAATCAGCTATGAATATGCTGTAGACATGTATAGACAAGTTTATGCACATATTCGGATTGGAAAAGCAATCATTGTATAATAAATGCGACAATCTGTGATATAGAAAGGGAAAAGAAAAGTAACAAATAAAAATAAAAACCCATAATAAACAACAATGCTACCATAAACTGTTTGTTTGTTCTGAGTACCATCAGGGGGAGCGGAGCAGGGCTGGGGGAGGGGGGGCCAGGACAGGGGGGGGGGGAGGAAAGAAAGGAGGGAGAAGGGGGAGGCAGGGGAGGGGAAGGGGAAGGAAGGAAGGAAACATCCTCATAAGCACATCAATCAGCAGCATCATCCACATATTGTGTCCTAAAAATTCCAGCATTTGAGCCCATTCCAAAGAAATCGGTTTCTTCCTTAACCCCCTGTACTCTTCACGTTGCAGTGCCTCCCTCTCAGCAGTAGCCCATTTTATAACTTCCTCCCGCCATTTCCCCGTGTGAGGGGCCCGGGCTGACTTCCAACGCTGCGTGAGAAGCCGCTTGGCTAGCATGAGAATGAGACTTATAAAACGGCGCAACACTTTAGCCTTTGTAGGAAGAGGAACGAGCCCGAGGAGACAAGCCTCAGGGGTGTTCCAAGTGGTACGTTCAGAAAGGTATGTGAGGCCCTGGAGAACCTCCGTCCAGAAGTCCACAAGGGCGGAACAGGTCCAAAACATATGAATAAAACCTGCCTCCACTGCTCGACAACGTGGACACTCCGATGTGGAATTGGGGAACATACGATGTATCATCTGTGGCGTAAGATAGGCCCTATGCAGGACAAACAGTTGGATCGTTTTTAATCGTGCATTGCGGGAGACGCGCCTGGGATAGTCAAGGACCTGTGACCATTCTCTATCAGTGAAGTCCCTGGACACCTCTGCCTCCCACCTGTGACGAAGAGTCAGCAAGGAAACTCCCAGATGGGGTTGCAGACCCCGATATAACCATCGGACCAAATGGCTACCTTGTCCCATTATGTGGATTGATTGCAATAATCCGAAGGTCGGAGGTTCCCCCTGATCCAACAACCAGTATCTACGCACATAATGTGTGACCGCAGCATGTATTAAAAACAGTGTAGGAGGAGCCGAATATGCTTGTACAAATTCTTCATGCGGCATTAAGTTTCCGTCCAGAAATAAATCTCCTACAGTTTTCGCACCAGATGTCACCCATCCCTGTAGGCTAGGGGCAGACAGAACTCCTTGCGCTGTGGGTAAGCCACAAAGGAGTATATTCGGGTCATACGGGATCGATATATCAGCATATGTCAGCGCCAATTTCCAATAGTGGAGTGCAATATGTAAAAGAAATGGAGGGTCCATCATCTTAGTCACTCCAGGGCATAACAAAGACTGGAGCGTCCCAGCACGCAAGCGAGCGGGCGAATAACCTATTTCAAATAAATTATGACCAGCCAACCAATAAGCCAGCCATTGTAATTGGGCCACTATAGAATAGGCTTTAAAATCTGGCGCACCCATGCCGCCCTCAGTATTTGGTAGTTGTATTTTGGCAAGAGCCAATCTGTGACGGCCCGATCCCCAAATTAAGGAAGTCAATAATTTATCCAATGCTTTATAAATCCAAGCAGGAAGTGCTACTGGGAGATTTGCAAATTGATACAGTAATTTAGGGAGCATAACCATCTTAGAGACCGCCACACGTCCCGCAGTAGTCAAAGGTAAGGTATTCCAAAACGCCACTTGGGACTTGAGATTATTAAGTGCTCGGACAACATTTCCTTCAACTGTGTCCGCAGTAGTTCTGTAAATATTAATCCCTAAATACTTAAACGTGATAGGTTCCACCCTAAACCGCATCGGACCAAATTGTAGTGTAGGGAGCGTGTATGTATCATAGAAGGAAAAGGCCACCGATTTAGAGGCATTAAGGCACAACCCCGAAATTTCGCCAAATTGTTCAAACAGTGAGGCGATAGGCGCCATATCTACATGTAAATCTGCAAAGTAGAGCAACATGTCGTCTGCATACGCCGAGACAGAGTGGCAAACCCGACTCACCGGGATGCCGTATGGTGCTATTATGTGTCGCAGTTGTTGTGCCAAAGGTTCTAAAGCAAGCACAAACAGCAAGGGCGATAGCGGACAACCTTGCCGTGTACCCCGATACACATTATACATTGCAGAAATATTAGTGCCGGTCCTGGCCCTCGCCGTAGGATTAGTATAAAGGAGCTTGACCCATTTAATAAAGGCTGGGGGAATTCCGTATTTAACCAATGTGGCCAGCATATACGACCAGGTTAAAGAGTCAAAGGCTTGACGTACATCTAAGGAGAGGCAGCCTGCGCGGGGGGAGTTAGTGCGGGCTGAATGTAGAAGGGCATAAAAACGACGTATGTTCAAGGAGGTACTGCGTTTAGGCACAAATCCACATTGGTCGGTATGAATTAGAGTGGGGAGCAAACCAGTCTTTGATTTTTAATCTGACGTGGCACCAATTAAAAGCTACTCTGAAACAGGTCACCTGGTCCTTAGGTTTTCGTCTGGACAGAGAAGCCTGTACTTTAAAGAAGGGTTACCACCCGGCTATTGATTCCTGTTTGAGAAATAAGGTACAGGCTTATATTTCATTGAATCTGCTGCATAGAGTGCACTGCTTTTGGTTACTGTTGAGGCAGGGCATGCTTCCTTTAAATCTCCTCCTGGCAAAATGCTACGGCTCCTCAGCGATCTGTAACCTGTGCAAAACTTGTCTTCAAGAGATTAACCATACATTATTCATCTGTCCTACTTATTATGCCAGTGGAAATGACTGAGGCCAATTTGTTTACAGTTATCTATCCCCTCAGCCTCAGCATTTCTACAATCACTTTATAATCCTCCTATTGAAACATTTTGTTATAGAATTTTTTACTTTTTTAAGTGATTTTTGGAATCATACTAAGGTGCATCAGTCTCTAGGCTATAAAGGCTGATACTTTCTTATGTGGGCTATTTGTATCTTCTATGCAGTAGTCAATTGTATTGTTTGATTCTATTTTGGTGGTATATAAATTATTCTTCTCTCTATATATTTTTTAAACACCTGCACTGATGGCATGAAAGTCACTTTATATCTTGCTCTGCAATTATGCTGCTATTTGTTAGAATCTTGTCAAATGAAAGTTTTTTTAACCTTGTTTATGATTGTCTGATCTCATGATGGGGTAGAATATTTTATTATGTGTAATTAATTGTAAATTAGAATTTTATCTTATGCATATGTATGTAATTTTGTGATTTTATGTGGACCTCTTTCGAGTTCTGTAATCATAAATAAAATAAACTTGAAACTTGAAGCTAATTTGCTGTTGTATAACTATGTGGAAATTGAGAGAAATTCACACTAAATCACATGTGATTATGCAAAGTACAAATCCATCATTTTGCGCTATATTTTGCGCAAAATTCATCCCTGCATCACTTTTTTGATGTGAGGAATATTAAAATTACAGCAGTGCCAATAACAGCTGTTTCACGTCCTTTGATCTTGTGTGAAAACTTTATACCATGATTGGTGTCGTTCGCTGTCAAATTTTACAATGAATGGTGCTTAATTAAGCGAAGCGGCATAATGCTGGTGTAATTCAATTTTTGTCTAGGCCTAGTTATTGCTTTAATTGTTCTTTAGAACTCTTCGGTAATGCTGCAGTTGTTTACTAGGGGGTAACTACTGGCATTGAAAGTACATGTTTGACTCTCCATGTCAGAATGTTTTACTGAAATGGTTATGGAAGATATTTGAGGATGCAGAAAATGTGACCTTATTTTAGCTTTCTAGAGCATACTTTCTATGACAAAAATATTCCCATCATTTACTGCAGTATCCTTTGTAGTAAATGATTTCAGATTTGCAGCTTTGACTCCATCAAGATGATGATCAGGTGTGTGACGCTTGTGTTATAAATTCAGAATGTTAGCACTCAAGTTCCTCATTAGAACTATGTGGTCTTTGTGGTAAATCTGCTGTTGATCACTAAGGAGCTACCTGCCAGACTGCTGCTGTATTGAAAGTACATGCCTATAGGTGTGCCACACTTTCATCATAAAACAGAATGTTAGCGCTCCAGTTGCTCATTAGAACATTGTGGGAATCTGAAGTAGAATTCTGAGGAGTTACATGACAGACTGCTGCTGGTGTTGAAAGTACATGTTTCAGTCTAAGTGTCAGATATTTTACTGACATGAATGAGAAAGATATTTAAGCACCCTTGGAAAATGTGTCCCTTATATTACCTTTCTAGAGCAATAACCATATTTTCTTTGACAAAACGAACACTCTAATTTTGTTTCTTTCTAAAGGAATACTACAGTTTTGATTTAATCATGATAGTTTCAGCTGTGCCACAGGTGGGTCAAAATACAGAAGATTACTGCTCTGGTTATTTATTAACACCATGGGAGGCTACTGCTGCCAGTGGGGAATCAACTGGCAGACTGCTGTTAGAAGTACACATGTTACTCAGAATATCAGACTTTAGTCTCACATGGCTGAGGAAATATAATGTGAATTTTTAGAAAATATGTTCCCGTGTTGGCTTCTGGAGTACCTTCATAACCTCTATGATGAAATCGTGAGAGAACACATTTCTGTCTCAAACATAGTTCATCAGATCCTAGTAGAGGATCAGCTTTTTTTACAGGGTAAAGTCACCTTAGATCTCATCACAATTCCTAAAATGAGCATGGCTCCACCACTAAATAAACCATATTGTGACTAAAAACTGTTATCATCCTTTACAGGACTTTGCAGGAGCAACATAACATGAGTTGCCCCAAAAAATAACCCCACTAGGTCAAGAGGTGGGTCTCAGTTTATTCTCCTCACCCACTAATATAAACTAACCCAATCCTCCCTTGAGGACCCTCACTAGATGAGGTCATAGACTTCTCAACTCTGACACTGTAACGTTTCATCAGTGCCAACACTACACAGCTTCTACTTGTACAAAAGAAATACATTCTTAAAATATTAATGAAATACACAAGATAAAATGAAAAGAAACAGTTCAAATGAAGCAAAGTAATCCTTTAAGTAACAATATAGTTGTCTGATTCTCCTCACCCTATTTAGTTCTGATGCAGTATATTCTAGGCAAGGTACATTGTTGCTAGATGGTCAATTACTATCATGGCCCACCTTAGGCATTGACTCTTCATTCACTTTTGAAATACGGATATGATTCCAAATGCGTGGATCACTAGTTTTAACAGCATTATAGAACAGCTGGATCACCTTTCTAGAAGGAGTAATTCTGATAGAGACTTCAAACCACAGATTTTTCATTTGAGTGAACTTCCCCAGGTGCCAGACTGGATCTGGAAACTTGAAAACAGTTCCTTCATGTTAGATTTGGGGGTCTCTAGTTGGCAGAGGTAGATACCTTTGACCAAAGAGGGACCCTTGCGTCTAGTCAGGGTAAAGGGCTACACTCCTAAAATAACCCCTGCTCACCCCCTTGGTAGCTTGGCACGAGCAGGCAGGCTTATCTCAGAGGCAGTGTGTAAAGCATTTGTGAACACATACAGTAATACAGTGAAAACACTACAGATGGACACCACCCAGGTTTAGAAAAATAAGTATTCTTTACTAGACTTATCACAAGACCAAACGACAAAAATCCACAATACTGTAATCAAAAATAGACTTTAAAATGGTAGGAAATAGCTCAGTTAACTTAAGATTGTTAAATGCGACACTTTACTCTCAAAGTACCTTGGATGCGTAACGCAAAGCAAACAAAAGGGTCGCAGGGAAGGTGATGCGTCGGTTCCTTACACTCAGGGGAGTGGATGCGTCGGTTCCTTACTGCTGTGCAGGGGAGTTGATGCTCGCTTCCTTACTGTGTGGGGAGGTGATGCGTCAGTTTCTTACTGCTCTCCGGTACGATGCGACAAGATGGCGCCTCAATGCGATGCGACGATCCGGAGCGCTGCAACAAAATGGCGTCTTCGTTACAATGCGACAACATTGATGTGATGCGTGCACGCCCGACAGCCGTGCGGCGACCCGGTGATCTTCTGAGCCGCGACAGGCCCTGCGACACGCTTCTCCGGTGATGCGACGGCGACCTCTGTGGTGGCGGCACGCTTCTCCGGTGATGCGATGCGCTTCGGTGATGCGATGGCGACAGAGGCAATGGTGGCACGCTTCCTCGGCGATGCGACGGCAACTGCTGCGGTGGCGTCACGCTTCTCGTCGTTGAGTCGCGCTTCCAGCTCCCAGCGACATGCAGTCTCTCAGAAGGCCCAGCACAACATCAGGCACTTTAATTCCTAGCAAGGGAATTCAGGGGGGAGCTGGATGGTGAAGTCTTGTATCCCTGAGACTTCAGGCAGGAGGCAAGCTCAAAGTTCAAGCCCTTGGAGATTCTTCTTCAAGTTGATGAAAAGCACACTCATCCCTCTTCTCCTTTTGTTGGCAATGAAGCAACCACTGCAGGCCAACCCCCCAAAGACACAGCACAGGGGTAGTCTCCTCCTTCAGCTTCCTGGTTCTTCTCCTCAGCAAAGGTTTGTCTTGATTCCCAGAAGTGATCTAAAGTTCTGGGGTCCGGGTCCCCCTTTTTACACACACAAATCCTTTGTCTCTGAAGGCCGAGAGTGTCTGTACCTAGTCCAAACCAGTTCTGGGTGCATCCTGCCAGTGTACACCTTTTTCCTTTGTAAGTGTGGGCCAGGGTCTTCAGACACACCACAGGAGGTGGAGCCAGCATTGTGGAAGGCAGGCACAGCCCTATTCAGGCCCAGGTGCTACTCCTCCCACCACTCCTCAAGCAGATAGGTCTATTCAGCCTTGTGCTGACTCACCCTGTCTCCTGGAGCCCCCAGCCCCTGTCACTCACAAACCAGACATGGAATACACAACCTAGCAGAGGCAGGCTTGGATAGTTAGGCAAGAAAATACCTACTTTCTAAAAGTGGTATTTTCAAACACAGAATGTTAACCCCTTCGCTGCTAGGCCTTTTCCCCCCCTGTGCTAAGCCTTTTTTTGGCTATTTGGGGTAGTTCGCGCTTAGGCCCCTGTAACTTTTTGACCACATAAGGTATCCGCGCCAAATTTGCGTCCTTTTTGTCCAACATCATGGGTATTCTAAAGGTACCCAGGGTTTGTGGATTCCCCTGGAGGGGACCCAGAAATTAGCCAAAATACAGCTAAATTTTGTTTTTTGGGGGAAAAATGGGGAAAAAGGGCTACAGATGAAAGCATCTGTTCTTTTCCCTGCAAATGGTATCAAAAAAGGGGTTGTGGTGCTGAAATCACCATCTTCCCAGATTTCAGGGACAAGCAGACTTTTGTCAGAAAACCAAAACATTTTACACGGTTTTGGCATTTTTCTGGGGCATAGCCTATTTTTGCTATTTTTTGTGCTTTCAACCTCTTTCCAGTTAATGGTAGAAATGGGTATGAAAGCAATAATGGATCCTGGAAAGCTATACATTTTTAGAAAAGTAAACAAAATTCTGAATTCAGCAAGGGGTCATTTGTGTAGATCCTTCAAGGTTTCTTTATAGAAACTAACCGTTGAATATAGGAAAAATTGGAAATTAGTTGAAAAAAACAGCCATTTGTGTCAACGTTTTTACCTGTAACTTCTTCTAATTATGACAGCTGTTTGAAAGCAATATACCGTTACATCCGCTGGACCTTTCTGGTTGTGGGGATATATAGGACTTGTAGGTTCACCAAGAACCCAACGAACCCAGAGCAAATAACTGAGCAGCGACTTGCAATGGTTGTTTATTATGTACCAGGTATATAGCAATTATTCTGGGAAAATGTATACATGGAAAAATCGGTATGAAAGACACCTATGTATTTCTGAAATGGGAACAAAATATAGAGTTTAGAAACAGTAGATATTTGCACAGTTCCGAAATTGGGAATACCCATACTAGCATGAAAATTATAGGTCATTTTTCAAAATGACTTATTTTTTACACATTGTCTTTCATTTGGAAGGCAGAAATGCATCAAAAGTCAAATGGTAATAACAGTTGCTCTACAACTCTGTGTTACCCTAAGTCTCCCGATAAAAATGGTACCTCACTTGTGTGGGTAGGCCTAGTGCCCACGACAGGAAACGGCTCAAAACGCAACGTGGACACAACACATTTTCACAACACAAGTGAGGTACCATTTTTCTCAGAAGACTTTGGGGAATGCGGGGTGGGTGGAATTTTGTGGATCCACGCAGATTCCAGAACTTTCCACCACAGAAATGTGAGGAGAATGTGGTTTTTTTTGACAATTTTTTAGGTTTGCAAGGGATTCTGGGTAACAGAACCTGGTGAGAGCCAGTCAAGTCACCCCATCCTGGATTTCCCTGGGTGTCTAGTTTTCAAAAATGTATAGGTTTGCTAGGTTTCCCTAGGTGCCGGCAGAGCTAGGGTTCAAAAACTGCAGCTAGGCACTTTGCAAAAAAAGGGTAATTTTTCACTGTGAAAATGTGGTGTGTCCACGTTGTGTTTTGGGCCGTTTCCTGTCACGGGCACTAGGCATACCCACACAAGTGAGGTACCATTTTTCTCGGGAGACTTTGGGGAAAGCGGGGTGGGTGGAATTTTGTGGATCCACGCAGATTCCAGAACTTTCCACCACAGAAATGTTAGGAAAATGTGTTTTTTTGGACAAATTTTGAGGTTTGCAAGGGATACTGGGTAACAAAACCTGGTGAGAGCCAGACAAGTCACCCCATCCTGGATTCCCCTGGGTGTCTAGTTGTCAAAAATGTATAGGTTTGCTAGGTTTCCCTATGTGCCGGCGGAGCTAGGGTTCAAAATCGACAGCTAGGCACTTTGCAAAAAAAGGGTCAGTTTTCACTATGAAAATGTGGTGTGTCCACGTTGCGTTTTGGGCCATTTCCTGTCGCGCGCACAAGGCCTACCCACACAAGTGAGGTACCATTTTTCTCGGAAGACTTTGGGTAATGCGGGGTGGGTGGAATTTTGTGGATCCACGCAGATCCCAGAACTTTCCATCACAGAATTTTGAGGAAAAAGTGTTTTTTTTAAAACTAAGTTTGCAAGGGATTCTGGGTAACAGAACCTGGTGAGAGGCACACAAGTCACCCCATCCTGGATTCCCCTTGGTGTCTAGCTTTAAAAAATTTACAGGTTTGCTAGGTTTCCCTATGTGCCGGCTGCGCTAGGGCCCAAAATCCACAGGTAGGCACATTGCTAAAAACAAGTCTGTGCCTAGTGGGCTTTCTGCCACCCTGGGGGGAAATCGGGGGGGGAGGGTTGCCCCGATATGCCCCCAAGGGGGGCAGAATGACTGTGGCTATTTTTTTGGTGGTGGGGGCATTGGTATGCCCATTCTGGGCAGTCCCACCCCCACGCATAAAAAAAGCCAGTATAATCGCTGGCGCCTATTGGGCTTTCTGCCCCCCCCCCGGGGGCAGATCAGGGGCCACTGCCCCCATCTGCCCCCCGGGGGGGACAGAAAGACTGTGGAATTTTTGGGGGGAGATGTGGGCATTGGCATGCCCATACTGGGCTGACCTCACCCCTGAATTAAAAAAAAAATCCTGAGCTTAGTGGGCTTTCTGCCCCCCCCCCTCCCGGGAGGCAGATAAGGGGCTATTGCCCCAATATGCCTCCGGGGAGGGGCAGAAAGACTGTGGTAATTGTTTTTGGGGTGGGGGAATTATCATGCCCATTCTGGGCAGCCCCCACCCCTACATTATAATAAAAAAAATTCCTGGTTTCTAGTGGGCTTTCTGCCCCCGTCTGCCCCCTGGGGGGCAGAAAGACTGACATTTCTCTGGAGGGGGGGTGGAGGCATTGTCATGCCCTTTTTGGGCAGCCCCTGCCCCAACATCAATAAAAAAGAATCCCTGGTTTCTAGTGGACTTTCTGTCCCCCCGGGGGCAGATTGGGGGCTACTGCCCCCATCTGACCCCTGGGGGGGCAGAAAGACTGACATTTCTCTGGTGGGGGGACATTGGCATGCCCTTTTTGGGCAGCCCCCATCCCAACATCAATAAAAAAAATCCCTGGTTTTAAGTGGGCTTTCTGCCCCCCGGGAAGCAGATTGGGGGCTACTGCCCCCATATGCCCCCCAGGGGGGTAGAAAGACTGACAATTCTGTGGGGGGGCATTGCCATGCCCTTTTTGGGCAGCCCCCACCCCAACATCAATTAAAAAAAATCCCTGGTGTCTAGTGGGCTTTCTGCCCCCCTGGGGGGGCAGATTGGGGGCTACTGCCCCGTCTGACCCCTGGGGGGGCATAAAGACTGACATTTCTCTGGGGGTGCATTGGCATGCCCTTTTTGGGCAGCCCCCACCCCAACGTCAATAAAAAAAAATCCCTGGTTCTTAGTGGGCTTTCTGCCCCCAGGGGTGCAGATTGGAGGCTACTGCCCCCATCTGCCTCCCAGGGGGGGCAGAAAGACTGACATTTATGTGGGGGGGCAAGGCCCTGCCCTTTTTGGGCAGCCCCCACCCCAACGTCAATAAAAATAAATCCCTGGTGTCTAGTGGGCTTTCTGCCCCCCCGGGGGGGCAGAAAGACTGTTGTGCCCAAAATAAAATGGGGGAGCAAAGGCCCTTGCCCAAGGGCCGCTCCCCCCCTCCCTGGTGCTAGTGGGTGGATCCCTGCTTGGGGATCACCCTCCTGGGGTGATCCCCAAGCAGGGATCCACTAGGGAAGGGTACCATTGGAAAGAGGAGATTCTCCCCTTTCCAACGATACCTCTCCCATCTTTTTCGGTGCTCGGGGGCTGAGATAGCCCCACAAGCACCAAAACTGCAATTAGTGACGCCATGATTGGCTGGATTGGTTTACTTGGCAGACCCTAATACAGTACACTGAGTGTGCCCAGGGCTTGTAAATCCAATGCTGCTGGTGGGCTTGCAGCACTGGTTGTGCCACCCACAGAAGCAGCCTGTAAAAGTGTGTCTCAGGTCTGCCATTGCAGAGCCTGTGTGCAGCCTGGTACTGCCAAGTTGACTGGGCAAGTGCACCCACTTGCCAGTCCCTAAACCTTCCCTTTTCTGCATATTAGTCACCCCTATGGTAGGCCCAAGGGCAGGGTGCATTGTAAGTATAAGGTAGGACATGCCCTGGTGTGTGTGGCATGTCCTAATAGTGAATTACAGCCATTTTCGTTTTTCACTATTGCAAGGCTACCTGTTCCCCATAGGCCAGAATGGGCAGTTTGATTATTACATCTTATAATCCTAACGGACCCAGGGAACATGGTAGAAAAACAAATTTAGTATGCCTGAACTCAGAATGATAAAATACATCTTTTAGCGAAGTTGGTTTTAACATTCTGTCTTTGAAAATACCACTTTTAGAAAGTAGGTATTTTCTTGCCTAACTATCCAAGCCTGCCTCTGCTAGGTTGTGTTTTCCTTGTCTGGAGTTTGAGTGACAAGGGCTGAGGGATTCCAGGAGACAGGGTGAGTCAGCACAGGGCTGAATAGAGAGATCTGCATGTAGATGGGTGGGAGGAGTTGCACCTGGGACCTGACTAGGGCTGTGCCTTCCCTCCACAATGCTGGCTCCACCTCCTGTGGTGCGTCTGATGTCCCTGGCCTACACTGTGAAAGGAAAGAAGGAGTCCTGTAAACAAAATGTTCCAGGACTGACCAGAACTGGTTTGGACTAGGCAAAGGCCTCTCTCCCTTCAGAGAACAAAGGGAAAATTTTATTTATTTATTTATTTTTGAATTTATAAAGCGCAAAACTGTCACCCTACGGGTATCCTGGCGCTGTGACTTGCCCAGATGACATTGTGCATAAAAAAGTCTGTACGATATGCTTGTAACACTAATTCTTAGGGAAAAGCCACGTTTTTAGGCTCTTTCTAAATAGAGGTAAAGATTTCAATTGCCTGATATTCAAAGGAAGGTCATTCCAAAGTCGGGAGGCTGCTACCCCAAAGGCTCTGCCACCTGTCCTAGTCTTCTTAAATCTGGTGGTGGTTACCAAATACATGCCTGATGATCGTAAATTTCTCCCTGGAGTATACCAGGTAAATCTCTCCTGCATAGATATTGGACCTAAGTCATGTAATGCTTTGAACACTATACATAGAGATTTAAAATGAATTCTCTCATTTAAGGGCAGCCAATGGAGATCTCTTAGAGCTAGAGATGTAGAAGACCTGCGTTGCCTATTTAACGCCAATTTAGCTGCTATAGACTGAATCCTCTGTAGTTTCCGCAATGCTGATTGTGGTGCTCCCAAATACAGGGAGTTACAGTAATCCAACCTGCTCAATATAAGACTCCTCAACACTAAGGGTCTGGAGGTAGCAGGCAGGAGCGGGAGGATCTGGCGCAGTGCTCTTAACACAGAGAAGCAAGTACTGACTGTTTTATTAATCTGTGATTCCAGTTGGAGATTGTCATCCATTAAAACCCCCAGATTACGTACTGTACTGGCAGGAATCAGTGGTTTATCCATAGGGGTAAGTCTAAATTCGGCAGGATAAGGCCGAGCTATTTTGGCTGCAGAGCAGTATACTATCTCGGTTTTTTCTCCATTAAATTGTAAGGAGTTTTTCCTGAGCCAGCTGGAGGTCTTAAGCATGCACTCCTGAAATTTCTCAATAGATACTGCCTGGTTTCCTTCCAGAGAGAACACCAGTTGCGTATCATCTGCATAATTAACTAGGTCGATGCCAAAGGACTTAATGATTGGGAATAAAGGGCGCAAATAGATATTAAATAGAATAGGGCTTATTGCTGAGCCCTGTGGCACCCCGTGTCGCACGGGGGTCTTGGGAGAGGCAAACGGTGGGATAGTTACCACCTGTTGCCTGTCCGTCAGATACGATTGCAGCCACTTTAAAGCCTGTCCTTTCACTCTGATATTCTCTAATCTTCTCAGCAGGATCCCGTGATTTACCGTGTCGAATGCGGCCGACATGTCCAGTAGTACCAATACGGACATATTACCATTGTCGGCTCGCATTCTTAGGTTATCCAGGACCGTTGCTAAAGCTGTTTCCGTTCCGTGCCCTGGTCGGAAGCCGAATTGATCCTTGTCCAATAATTTATTTTCTTCCAGATAGAGGGACAGAGACTTACTGACTACACGTTCCAGAATTTTTACTGGATACGGGAGAAGAGATATCGGTCTAAAGCTTGCTGGACACTTGGGGTCGAGTGACGGCTTTTTGAGCAGCGGGGTTACCACTGCCTGCTTCCAACCTTCTGGGACTGTTCCCTTTTCTAGTGACTGACAGCAAATCTGCCATAACCATGGAAATAGTTCCAACTGGAACTCTTTCCAAATTGCCTGCGGAAGAGGGTCCAAAGGGGACCCGGAAGAAACGCTTTGAGCTAAGCTATTAAATATATCCACAGTGGGAATTTCAAAGCGCTCTAAAGCAGGTGGCGGATAGTCCTTGAGTACCTCTTTCTGTTGCTCTGTTGCTGATCTTATAGGGGGTTCCTCATTAAGGGTGCTGTCATTACTGAAATTTAAGCCACTGACTATCTTATTGATTTTTTCGTCAAAGTGGATGGCGATATTGTTGCAAAGTTCTTGTGTCGCAGTTACTTTATTGCCCGTACACGTTGGGTTTGATAGATCTTTTATGATGGTGAAGAGCATTTTTGTGCTATTGGGTGCCTGCAGAATTGTTTTGGCATAATATTCTGCTTTGGCACTCACAATTGCTTCCTTGTATATGGCCTGTAATGACTTCAGCTTAACTTTGTCTGCTTCCTCATATGCCCTTCTCCACATCCTTTCGGCTTGTTTACGTTTTTTCCTCAATAGTTTTAGCTCTTCGTTATACCAAGGAGCTGAGGGTTTTTTCCTATTCTTCATCCTTTTTTCTGGGGCAATCTCGTCTAGTGTACCCTTTATGTAGTCACAGTAAATCTGGTAATTTTCATCTACTGATTTGCTGGGCAAAAATAAATTGTGTTCTGGAAATGTTGGATGTTTCCTGTTTTTTAATAACTTAGCCTATTCTCTTCCCTTCCGGAAGGTTACTGGCTGATTTGAATTATTAGCCAGACTGGGCAACCTGATCCTGAAATGGATTAGGGAGTGATCAGTCCAGCATTGAGGCAACACTTCGATTTACTTCTGTCTCATTCTGATTTGCAAATAGGAGGTCTAGGATGTGCCCTCCTTGATGGGTTGACTGATGTACTAAATGAGTATAAAAGAGGGGACCCAGACCCCAGAACTTTAGATCACTTTTGGTAAACAAGAAGAACCTTTGCTGAGGAGAGGAACCAGAGAAACTGAGGAGGAGACTATCCCTAAGCGTGAGGGATTGGCCTGCAGTGGTTGCCTGACTGCCAAAGAAAGGAGAAAGGAACTTTGTGTGTACTTTCATCAACTTGTGAAGGATCTCCAATGGCTTGAGATAGAACTTGCCTCCTGCTGAAGTCTCAGGGACAACAGACTTCACCCACCAGCTCCCCAAGAGTTCTTTTGAAGTGCCTGCTGTTGTGTTGGGCCTTCTGAGGGACTGCGTGTCGCAAGGAGCTGGAAGCGTGACTCACGAAGAAGAAGCGTGTCGCCGCCGCGGCAGTTGTCGTCGCATCACCAGAGAAGAGAGTCGCCGTCGCAGCAGACGCCGTCGCATCACCGGAGAAGCGTGCCGCCGCTGCCTCTGTCGTCCTTGCATCACCCGAAGCGCCTCGCATCACCGGAGAAGGGTGTCGCCGTCGCAGCAGATGCCGTCGCATCACCAGAGAAGAGTGTCGCCGCCGCAGCCGCTGTCATTGCATCGCCCAGAAAGCGTGCCGCCGCTGTCGCATCGCATCACCGAGGCTCCCCGCATCCCTGGAGAAGAGTGTCGCCGTCACAGCAGACGCCGTCGCATCACCAGAGAAGTGTGTCGCAGGGCCTGTCGCGGCTCAGAAGAAATGTTGAGTTACCGCACGGCCGTCGGGGGTGCACACATCGTGGCGCATCAAGAAGAAGACGCCATCTTTGTTTCATTGCATCGGATCTTCATCGCATCACGGCACTGCTGGTCGCATTGCCACAGAAGCGCAGTAAGAAACCGACGCATTACCTCCCCATGCGGAGAAGAACCGACGCATCCCCTACGCAGCAGTAGGGACCCAATGCATCACCGTTCTTGCGTGTAAGGAACCGACGCATCACCTTCCCTGCAACACTTTTGTTGTATAGCGTTACGCATCCAAAGGTACATTGAACTCAAAGTGTCGCATTTACCATCTTAAGAGAACTAAGCTAATTCTACCATTTTTAAGTACAGTATTGTGCATTTTTGTCGTTTGTGGTCTTGTGTTATGCCTATATAAAAATACTTATTTTTATACTACAACTTGTGTGGTGTCCATCTGTGGTGTTGTCACTGGGTTACTGTATGTGTTCACAAATGCTTTACACACTGCCTCCGAGATAAGCCTGTCTCCTCGTGCCAAGCTACCAAGGGGGTGAGCAGGGATTATTTTAGGAGTGTACCCCCTTACCCTGACTAGATGCAAGGGTCCCTATTTGGACAAAGGTACCTACCTCAACCAACTAGAGACCCCCAAATCTAACATTGGTGGGCAGCGGTAAGGATTCTGGACTTGCATTTGTGACTCATGTACAGTGATTGGTGAACACTACTAGTGAGTGCAGACCAAAACGCGACCACATACTTTTGGTAGATTGTTTTTCCTGGGATTTTCTATTTTTGCCAAGAACTGCCAAGTTTAACTACCATGGATAAAGCAGCATCCATAGCATCTGTTGATTTTGATTGGGAAGAGGAGAAACTAGAATGCTACAATGTGAAACAGCTAAAGCACTTCCGCAGGAGATTTAAAGTTGCTATGACCGGTCTCTCCAAAAAGGAGGAGTTCCAAAAGGTGCTGAGGGCCTGGGTCAAAGCAAGGAATACCCCTGAGAATGAGGAAGGGGCTGAGAATGCATATGAGCAGCTGGAGGGGCCATTGGGTCCAGAGGGGAGGAGAGCAACTTCCCCAGTAGGTAGCAGTGTTTCTGCCAAAGGCCTGTCCCCAGAGGAGTTGGAGGACAGGGAGAAAAGTAGGATGCACGAATTGGAGCTGGCCAAGCTCAAATTGGGTGGGCAGTTGGAGTTGGAGAATAGGAAATTGGCCCTAGAGGAAAAAAGGATGCAGTTGGATCATGAGAGGAATTTGAGGGAGTTGGAGTTGAAAGCTAGATTACTCCCTCTGGTGGCAGCACACCGTCAATGCCTGTTGAAGCAAGGGTGTACATACCTAAGGATTTGGTTAGAGAGTTTTACAAGAATGATGACATTGGGCAGTGGTTCAAGGCCTATGA
Organism: Calotriton arnoldi; assembly: GCA_963921515.1. Taxonomy (NCBI): domain Eukaryota; kingdom Metazoa; phylum Chordata; class Amphibia; order Caudata; family Salamandridae; genus Calotriton; species Calotriton arnoldi. The sequence goes on from CAWUFW010018009.1 coordinate 155,678, forward strand.
GGTAGCCATGTCCTCCCACCGGGTCCCTGAGAAGGATTGGAGAGCGGGGTTGTGGGGACGGTTCCTTAGTGAGTGGCAGGATACATTGTTAGACCTGCCCTCTGAAGTCCATAATTATTACAGCCACATGAAAGATGCATTGATGTCCAGGTATGGGTTGACTCCTGAATTGTATAGACCGAGGTTTAGAAAATGCAAGAAGATGGAGTCAAGCACATCGGTAGAATATGTAACTTTCTTTTGCAGAGCATTGGATGGTTTAGTGAAGGGTAGCAAAGTAAATGATTTTGAGGGGCTCTTTGATTTAATTGCATGGGAGCACTTGTCAAGTAATTGTTTTCCAGAGCTACGCCAGCACCTTATTGATAGCAGGCTGACTAACCCTAGAAAGCTTGCTGAGGAGGCGGACTGCTGGGTGAGCACCCGGGTCCACAAGGGTCACGTGGGAGACTCCGCCAAGAGTGGGCAGGGTCCCCAGCAGAGGAGTGGGGGGGACAAGGGTAAACAGAGGGAGTTCCAGAAAGGGCCCCAAAGTAATCCCCAAGGGAACCGAGGGGAGGGTTCCCAGTCTCCCCCTGAGAAGAAGCCCGGGGCCCCGACAGGTAGGCCTGTTCACAGGGGACCCCTGAGGTGCTTCACGTGTGGTAAAATGGGCCATAAGTCTGTTGATCCCCGGTGCCCACAGTTTGGAAAGACAGCACCCACTGGCGCTCCGCCCCGGCAGATGGTGAGTGTAGCCCTGGGGGAGGTGATGGGTACCCAAGGTAGGTGGGGTCCCGCAGAGATGTCCCTTGTCTCTTTAGGAGACTGTTAGGTGGTCCCCATGACCCAACTGCCTGATAACACTAAAAAGTACAGGCAGTGGGTGACCATCAATGGCCATAGAGTGGAGGCTCTTAGAGACACAGGAGCCAGTGTGACAGCTGTCAAGTGTCACCTGGTGTCTCAAGAGCAGGTTGTCCCCAATGCATTTTACCCAGTTGTTGCCGCTGACAACACAGAGAGCCACTGCAAGGTGGCTCAGGTTCCCTTTGAGTGGGGGGGATCTCTGTTACTCTTCAAGTAGCTGTGAGGCCAGCCATGCATGTTGACTGTTTGTTGGGGAACGATTTGGAGAGCTCACCTTGGGCTAAGGTGGAGCGAAGTGGAGATGTTGGGTCTGCCTCACTGGGCGTGTGTGACCACATGGTCCATGGCAACCAGTAAGGGTGTTCAAGAGGACCTGGAGCCTGAGAGAGGGGCCCAAGTGCCTGCCGTAAAGAGAAGAGGCAGGGGGCGTGGGAAACCGGCCCCCGAAGTTCCCACGGTCCAGAAGGAGGTAGACCCTGAGGGGATGCCCTGGAGCCTACAGGGGAACAAGTAGCTGACCTGGGGGACCTGCCTGAGCTGACCCATTGGCAGCAGGAAGGAGGACCCTCCAGGGAAGAGTTCTGCGCGGAGCAGAAGGAGTGCCCTTCTCTTGTGGGTTTGCGGCAGCAGGCTGCAGACCAGGCAGCAGGTGATCAGTCTGGATCACATTGGATCTACTGGGAGAATGATCTCCTGTATACTGAGCCTAATGTTGCTGAGCCTGGGTCAGCCCGTGTGCTGGTGGTACCCCAGCGCTTCAGAGCCTTCCTACTGGGGCTGGCTCATGATGTGCCGTTAGCAGGACATTTGGGGCAGGACAAGACCTTTGAGAGGCTTGTCACCCACTTTTATTGGCCCCAAATGCGCAGGAGTTCAGATACTCACTGCAGGACCTGTCAGTCTTGCCAGGCAAGTGGAAAGAGTGGGAGGAAGCAGAAGGCTCCTCTCCAGCCATTCCCTGTGGTCAGCACCCCCTTTGAACGGGTGGGTATTGACATTGTGGGGCTACTGGACCCAAGACAGCCATGGGCAACAGGTTCATCCTGGTCTTAGTGGACCAGGCCACCCGGTACCCGGAAGTCATACCTCTGAGGACAGTGACGGCCCCCGTGGTGGGACGAGCACTGATGGGAATTTTCTCCCGAGTGGGATTCCCTAGAGAGGTAGTGTCTGACCGAGAAACAAACTTCATTTCCAAGTATATGAAGTCCCTGTGGCAGGAGTGTGGGGTAACTTATAAGTTCACCACTCCTTACCACCCCCAAGGAAATTGGTTGGTTGAGAGATTCAACCAGACCCTAAAAGGCATGATTATGGGTCTTGAGGAACCTATGAGGCATAAGTGGGACGTCCTCTTACCATGCCTTCTTTTTGCATACCGTAAGGTGCCACAGACATCTCTAGGGTTCAGCCCCTTTGAGCTTCTCTATGGTCACCCAGTGAGAGGACCTCTGAGTCTGGTCAAGGAAGGCTGGGAGCAATCTCCCAGGAAACCTCCCCTGGATGTATATAGCTACATGCTGGCCTTCAGGAACCAGACTAGGCATTTCAGGCAACTCGCTGAGGCAAATCTGGAAGCCAGCCAGGAGGAGATGAAGCGGTGGTACGACCAGAGTGCCACTCTGGTAGAGCTTTAGCCGGGTCAGAGAGTGTGGGTCATGGCCCCAGTGGAGCCTTGTGCGCTCCAGGATAAGTGGGCCGGACCATTTGAGGTGGTGGAGTGCAAGAGTCCTGTTACCTACTTGGTGGACTTGCGGTCTCCCAGGAACCCCTTGTGGGTTCTGCATGTCAACCGCCTGAAGCCCCACTTGGAGAGGTCCGAAGTGGGCATGCTCCTAGCGACACATGCTGGAATGGAAGAGGAGACTGAGCCTCTTCCTGACCTCCTGTCCACGACAGAGTGAGATGGGTCAGTGGATGGTATGAACCTCTCTTCCACCCTGACCCCTGAGCAACAGAATGACTGTCACCAGTTGCTGGGACAGTTTTCTGATCTGTTCTCCCTGATTCCCAGTGTCACTGATTGGTGCGTCCATAATGTGGAGACTGGAGACAGTCCTCCTGTTAAGCACAAAACTTACAGGGTAACTGACAGGGTGAGAGCTTGCATCAAGGAGGAGGTCTCCAAGATGCTTACGTTAGGGGTGATTGAGTCCTCTAACAGTCCTTGGGCCAGCCCAGTGGTCTTGGTCCCAAAGGCTGCCGCACCGGGTGATACGCCAGAACTCTGGTTCTGTGTGGACTACTGTTAGATTTGGGGGTCTCTAGTTGGCAGAGGTAGGTACCTTTGACCAAATAGGGACCCTTGCATCTAGTCAGGGTAAGGGGGATACACTACTCAAATAACCCCTGCTTACCCCCTTGGTAGCTTGGCACGAGCAGACAGGCTTATCTCAGAGGCAGTGTGTAAAGCATTTGTGTACACATACAGTAATCAAGTGACAACACTACAGATGGACACCACACCAGATGTATATTAAAAATAAGTATCTTTTATATAGATTTAACACAAGACCACAAAAGACAAAAATCCACAATACTGTACTTCAAAAATGGTAGAATTAGCTTAGTTCTCTTAAGATGGTAAATGCGACATTTTGAGTTCAATGTACCTTTGGATGCGTAATGCTATACAACAAAAGTGTTGCAGGGAAGGTGATGCGTCGGTTCTTTACACGCAAGAAAGGTGAAGCGTTGGGTCCCTACTGATGCGTAGGGGATGCGTTGGTTCTTCTCTGCGAGGGGAGGTGATGCGTCGGTTTCTTACTGTGCTTTCGTGGCGATGCGACCAGCAACGCCGTGATGCAATGAAGATCCGGTGCAATGAACAAAGATGGCGTCTTCTTCTTGATGCGACACGATGCGCGCACGCCCGACGGCCGTGCGGCGACTCAACGATTCTTCGGAGCCACGACAGGCCCTGCGTCACGCATCCCGGTGATGCGGCGGCATCTGAGGCAACGTTGGTCCTCTTCTCTGGAGATGCGGGGCGCTTCGGCAATGATGCTTCTGAGCCGCGACAGGCCCTGCGACGCGCTTCCCGGTGATGCGGCGGCGTCTGATGCGACGTCGGTCCTCTTCTCCGGCGATGCGAGGCGCTTCAGCAATGATGCGACAGCCGTGCGGCGACTCAACGATTCTTCTGAGCCGCGACAGGCCCTGCGATACGCTTCCCGGTGATGCGGCGGCGTCTGATGCGACGTCGATCCTCTTCTCCAGTGATGCGAGGCGCTTCGGCAACAATGCGACAGCGGTGGCGACACTCTTCTCCGTTGATGCGGCGGCGTCTGATGCGACGCCGATCCTCTTCTTCGGCGATGCAAGGCGCTTCGGCTGCGGCGGCGACGCTTCTTCTTCGTGAGTCGCGCTTCCAGCTCCTTGCGACACGCAGTCCCTCAGAGAGTCCAGCTCAGCAGCAGGCACTTTACAGAAAGACTCTTGGGGAGCTGGTTGGTGAAGTCTGTTGTCCCTGAGACTTCAGCAGGAGGCAAGCTCTTCTCTCAAGCCCTTGGAGATCTTTTACAAGTTGATGAAAGTACACACAAAGTTCCTTTCTCCTTTCTTTGGCAGTCAGGCAACCACTGCAGGCCAATCCCCCAAACAGCACTCAGCTTAGGGATAGTCTCCTCCTCAGTTTCTCAGGTTTCTTCTTGTTTCCCAAAGTGATCTGATCTTCTGGGGTTTGGGTCCCCTCTTTTATACACATATTCTCTTTGTTCTCTGAAGGCAGAGAGGCCTTTGCCTAGTCCAAACCAGTTCTGGCCAGTCCTGGAGCACTTTGTTGACAAGACTCCTTCTTTCCTTTCACAGAGTAGGCCAGGGACATCAGACACACCACAGGAGGTGGAGCCAGCATTGTGGAGGGAAGGCACAGCCCTATTCAGGTCCCAGGTGCAACTCCTCCCACATATCTCCATGCAGCTCTCTCTATTCAGCCCTGTGCTGACTCACCCTGTCTCTTGGAGTTCCCCAGCCCCTGTCACTCACAAACCCAGACAAGGAATACACAACCTAGCAGAGGCAGGCTTGGATAGTTAGGCAAGAAAATACCTACTTTCTAAAAGTGGTATTTTCAAACACAGAATGTTAAAACCAACTTCACTAAAAGATGTATTTTATCATTCTGAGTTCAGGCATACTAAATTTGTTTTTCTACCATGTTCCCTGGGTCCGTTAGGATTATAAGATGTAATAATCAAACTGCCCATTCTGGCCTATGGAGAACAGGTAGCCTTGCAATAGTGAAAAACGAAAATGGCTGTAATTCACTATTAGGACATGCCACACACACCAGGGCATGTCCTACCTTATACTTACAATGCACCCTGCCCTTGGGACCACCATAGGGGTGACTAATATGCAGAAAAGGGAAGGTTTAGGGACTGGCAAGTGGGTGCACTTGCCCAGTCAGCATGGCAGTAACAGACTGCACACAGGCTCTGCAATGGCAGACCTGAGACACGCTTTTACATGCTGCTTCTGTGGGTGGCACAACCAGTGCTGCAAGCCCACCAACAGCATTTGGTTTACAAGCCCTGGGCACACTCAGTGCACTGGACTAGGGTCTGACAAGTAAACCAAACCAGCCAATCATGGAGTCACTAATCCATACATCAATTTATAACAGAGAGCATATGCACTTTAGCACTGATCAGCAGTGTTAAAGTGCCCAGAGTCATAAAACAGCCAACAACAGGTCAGAAAAAATATAGGAGGAAGGCAAAAAGTTCCGGGATGACCCTGCAAAAAGGGCCAAGTCCAACACAACCCCCTTCCAGCCAAAACCCAGGGTAGACCAATCACTACCTTGATGGGCTTCCCTGCTTTGGGCGATAGAACCTGGACCTGGCCCGCAACTGCAGGGGCAGTTCCTATTGGAATCCCTCTGTCCATACTCTCAGGGCCCACCAAGCTAATCCATGGGGAACCCTTCTCCTCACCTGTGGACACCACCTGGGCAGCACCTAACCTTAACTTGCTCACAGGTGTGTCCCAACAGACAGTCAGCCAGCCACAGTGGCCACTGACCGTAGTCAGTGATGAGACCCAGGCCTTATGCCTCTCAGGCCTCTCAAACCTCTGTGGCGTCAGAGAGCGGGGGGCAGTAGCCCCAGGTGCTTGGCACTCTTTGTCCACTCTCCCTCCTGTCAGGTCAGGTATGACATCCTGACACTAACCTACCAGCCCCGGGCCTGTACCCGGCGCCTGGACTGGAGACTGGGGTGGGCTTTCCAACACCCAGTCCTCCTCCTTGGGGCTCTGTACCCTCCCACCTGGAGTGGTACCCCCTTCCAGAATTGCCAGGGCACCTGTGCAGGTGTCCTGCCCAATTCGCCCACCAGTTCAGGGGTTCTATCCTGCAACTGGGCGTCCAGGTCAGGGGCGACACCCTGAACCTGGTCCTCTGATCTAGGGTTTAAACCCTCCAGTTGAACCGGGGTCAGAGGCGAGGACTCCCTCCCTCTGCACCCCCTCCCAGAGTACTGCCCCCTCCCATCAGGAGCGGTACCCCCAGACGACAAACTGCTAGGGGCACTGTTAGCAGCTGCCCCTTCCTCCAGGTCAGGGGGGACACCCTGAACCTGGCCCTCCAACCCAGGGTTTGTACCCTTAGACTGGACCTGTGCCTGGCAGCCCAGGACTTCCAGGAGTGTACACCAACCCCCCCAAGGGAAACACACTCCTCTAGAGTTGTGTAAGAATCTGCCTAGCGCACCAGGACTTCCTGGGGAGCACGCATGCCCCCACAGAGGGTAACACATCTCTCATGTGTTGTGTGACAGTCTTCCTGGCGCAGATCTCCCAACCCCTGTCCATCTGAGAGCGCATGAAGATCCCCAGGACAGAAGTGGTGTCACCATGGTCATTCACCGGTGACTCAGCCCTTCTGGCCGGCCCCTGACCCACTGGTTCTTCCACTGGGGACTCTCTCCCCCTCTCACCCCTCACTCTGGACTTCTGCACCCTCCACTTAGGAGTGGCACTGCCAGACACCAGAACCCGTTGAGGCCTGCTTACAGACACTCCCAGTTCCCCAGACACTAGGGTATCCTCCTCAACGGATGACCCATCAGGACAGCCTAGGCTCCCTACCTGGTGTTCCCTTAAAGAACCATCCAGGCCCTGAGACTAGGTTTCGGGCACCTTGGGACACGCAGCCCCACACTCACTCCTTCTCCACTGAGACAGGACGTGAGTCCCTAGACCCCTCCCACTACCACGGGACCTAGCTGGGCTACACTGAACCTCTCCCACCACTCTGGGTTGGAAGACACCTGAGCCAATCCTCTTAGGGTCACTCCCCAATGCCTCTTCAGACCCTCTGGAATCCACCAAAAGGTCTTCCTCCATTGTGAGCTCCCTGGGGTCAGAGAACTCACACTCCACCAGGTGTTGGCATAGCTCTGGAAAACAGGGACTTACAATATGCTCTCCCACAATTGGATCACACAGCCCCCTACAAGGGTTAACCAAACTATCCTTTACCTCACCATCCAGTGCCTTGCACACGTACCCCACACCACTCTCCTGAGACTGGCAAGACAGTATCTGACTGTCTCTGTCACTCAACCCACACTCTTCTGGGCGGTCTTCACATTCACACACCAGGACTTCAACCATGGGATAACCCCTCTCCCTGCACCTCTCATCTAGAGTCAGTAGAGTGTCCCTCCCACCTCTAGGACTATGAACCCCTGTGCCAGTTCCCCAATCCACCTCAGGGACACTGCGCACCACTGGAGCTACCTCATATCCTTGAACCTCCTGGTGTATATTAACCCCCTCCTTCAAGTCAGGCGCCACATCTCTGGGTGTGTGTACTACTCCCTCAGCACTAGATAACATAATTTTGCTGCCACCATCTGAGCTGGACTCCCTCTCCAACTCAGCAAAGCTCACTCTCTGAGCTACACACATTTCTTGTTGCTGGGCTGAGACACTCATGGCCTCCAGCCTCTCGAGCTCTAAATCAAGCTCCCTCATTCTCAACTCATGCTCCATTTGCATCCTCTTTTCTTCCAGGGCCAATCTCCTATTTTATAACTCCAGTTGCCCACCCAACTTGAGCTTGGCAAGCTCCAATTCGTGCATCCTGTTTTCCTTCCTGTCCGCCAACTCCTCTGGGGACAGGCCTGTGGCAGAAACAGTGCTACCTACTGGGGAAGTTGCTCTCCTCCCCTCTGGACCCAAAGGTCCCTCCAGCTGCTCATCTGCATTCTCAACCCCCTCCTCATTCTCAGGGGTATTCCTTGCTTTGACCCAGGCCCTCAGCGCCCTTTGGAACTCATCCTTCTTGGTGAGACCGGTCATAGCAACTTTAAATTTCCTGCAGAAGTGCTTTAGCTGTCTCACATTGTAGCATTCCAGTTTCTCCTCTAACCAATCACAATCAACAGATGCTATGGATGCTGCTGTATCCATGGTGGTTAAACTTGGCAGTTCTTGGCAAAAATAGAAAATCCCAAAAAAAACAATCTACCAAAAGTATGTGGTCGCGTTTTGGTCTGCACTCACTAGTAGTGTTCACCAATCACTGTTCAGGAGTCACAAATGCAAGTCCAGAATCCTCACCGCTGACCACCAATGTTAGATTTGGGGGTCTCTAGTTGGCAGAGGTAGGACCAAATAGGGACCCTTGCGTCTAGTCAGGCTAAGAGGGATACACTACTCAAATAACCCCTGCTTACCCCCTTGGTAGCTTGGCACGAGCAGACAGGCTTATCTCAGAGGCAGTGTGTAAAGCATTTGTGTACACATACAGTAATCAAGTGACAACACTACAGATGGACACCACACCAGATGTATATTAAAAATAAGTATCTTTTATATAGATTTAACACAAGATCACAAACGACAAAAATCCACAATACTGTACTTCAAAATGGTAGAATTAGCTTAGTTCTCTTAAGATGGTAAATGCAACACTTTGAGTTCAATGTACCTTTGGATGTGTAACGCTATACAACGAAAGTGTTGCAGGGAAGGTGATGCATCGGTTCCTTACACGCAAGAACGGTGAAGCGTCGGGTCCCTACTGATGCGTAGGGGATGCGTTGGTTCTTCTCTGCAAGGGGAGGTGATGCGTCGGTTTCTTACTGCGCTTTCGTGGCGATGCGACCAGCAACGCCGTGATGCGATGAAGATTCGGTGCAATGAACAAAGATGGCGTCTTCTTCTTGATGCGACACGATGCGTGCACGCCCGACGGCCGTGCGGCGACTCAACGATTCTTCGGAGCCGCGAAAGGCCCTGCGACACGCTTCCCGGTGATGTGGCGGTGTCTGATGCGACGTCGGTCCTCTTCTCCGGCGATGCGGGGCGCTTCAGCAACGATGCTTCTGAGCCGCGACAGGCCCTGCGACACGCTTCCCGGTGATGCGGCGGCGTCTGATGCGACGTCGGTCCTCTTCTCCGGCGATGCGAGGCGCTTCGGCAATGATGCGACAGCCGTGCGGCGACTCAACGATTCTTCTGAGCCGCGACAGGCCCTGTGACACGCTTCCTGGTGATGCGGCGGCGTCTGATGCGACGTCGATCCTCTTCCCCGGCGATGCGAGGCGCTTCGGCAACGATGCGACAGCGGCAGTGGCGGTGACACTCTTCTCCGTTGATGCGGCGGCATCTGATGCTACGTCAATCCTCTTCTTCGGCGATGCGAGGCGCTTCGGCTGCGGAGGCGACGCTTCTTCTTCGTGAGTCGCGCTTCCAGCTCCTTGCGACACGCAGTCCCTCAGAAAGTCCAGCTCAGCTGCAGGCACTTTACAGAAAGACTCTTGGGGAGCTGGTTGGTGAAGTCTGTTGTCCCTGAGACTTCCGCAGGAGGCAAGCTCTTCTCTCAAGCCCTTGAAGATCTTTTACAAGTTGATGAAAGTACACACAAAGTTCCTTTCTCCTTTCTTTGGCAGTCAGGCAACCACTGCAGGCCAATCCCCCAAACAGCACTCAGCTTAGGGATAGTCTCCTCCTCAGTTTCTCTGGTTCCTCTCCTCAGCAAAGGTTTCTTCTTGTTTCCCAAAGTGATCTTATCTTCTGGGGTTTGGGTCCCCTCTTTTATACACATATTCTCTTTGTTCTCTGAAGGCAGAGAGGCCTTTGCCTAGTCCAAACCAGTTCTGGCCAGTCCTGGAGCACTTTGTTGACAAGACTCCTTCTTTCCTTTCACAGAGTAGGCCAGGGACATCAGACACACCACAGGAGGTGGAGCCAGCATTGTGGAGGGAAGGCACAGCACTATTCAGGTCTCAGGTGCAACTCCTCCCACCTATCTCCATGCAGATCTCTCTATTCAACCCTGTGCTGACTCACCCTGTCTCCTGGAGTCCCCCAGCCCCTGTCACTCACAAACCCAGACAAGGAATACACAACCTAGCAGAGGCAGGCTTGGATAGTTAGGCAAGAAAATACCTACTTTCTAAAAGTGGTATTTTCAAACACAGAATGTTAAAACCAACTTCACTAAAAGATGTATTTTATCATTCTGAGTTCAGGCATACTAAATTTGTTTTTCTACCATGTTCCCTGGGTCAGTTAGTATTATAAGCTGTAATAATCAAACTACCCATTCTGGCCTATGGAGAACAGGTAGCCTTGCAATAGTGAAAAACGAAAATGGCTGTAATTCACTATTAGGACATGCCACACACACCAGGGCATGTCCTACCTTATACTTACAATGCACCCTGCCCTTGGGCCTACGATAGGGGTGACTAATATGCAGAAAAGGGAAGGTTTAGGGACTGGCAAGTGGGTGCACTTGCCCAGTCAACATGGCAGTAACAGACTGCACACAGGCTCTGCAATGGCAGACCTGAGACACGCTTTTACAGGCTGCTTCTGTGGGTGGCACTACCAGTGCTGCAAACCCACCAGCAGCATTTGGTTTACAAGCCCTGGGCACACTCAGTGCACTGGACTAGGGTCTGACAAGTAAACCAAACCAGCCAATCATGGAGTCACTAATCCATACATCAATTTATAACAGAGAGCATATGCACTTTAGCACTGATCAGCAGTGGTAAAGTGCCCAGAGTCATAAAACAGCCAACAACAGGTCAGGAAAAATATAGGAGGAAGGCAAAACGTTCTGGGATGACCCTGCAAAAAGGGCCAAGTCCAACAACTACCGAGGGCTCAATTCAGTCACGAGGACTGACACGCACCACATCCCCAGAGCTGATGAGCTCATCGATCGGTTAGGGGCTGCCCGGTACCTCAGTACGTTTGATCTAACGTCTGGGTACTGGCAGATCGCCTTGACTGATGGGGCAAGAGAGAGGTCAGCATTCTCCACACCAGATGGGTACTACCAGTTCCGGGTTATGCCCTTTGGGATGAAGAATGCCCCTGCCACCTTTCAGAGGTTGGTCAACCAGGTGTTGGCTGGACTGGAAGAGTTCAGTGCCGCCTACCTGGATGACATTGCAGTGTTCAGCGCCAGTTGGGAAGAACATCTGCGCCACCTCTGGGAAGTGTTGATGGCGCTGCGGAGAGCAGGCCTCACGATTAAGGCAAGTAAGTGCCAGATCGGGCAGGGTTCCGTGGTGTACTTGGGACACCAGGTTGGGAGCGGCCAGGTGGTGCCTCTACAGCCCAAGATTGAGACCATCCTGGCTTGGGAGCCCCCCAAGACCCAGACAGAGGTGAGAGCCTTTTTAGGACTCACTAGGTATTACAGGAGGTTTGTCAAGGGGTATGGCAGCATTGTTGCACCCTTGACAGAGCTGACTTCCAGGAAGCAGCCCAAGAAAGCGATTTGGACTGACACCTGTCAGAAAGCTTTTGAGGCCCTGAAAACTGCCATGTGCATGGCGCCCGTGCTCCTGGCACCCAACTTCTCAAAAGAGTTTATCGTTCAAACAGACGCTTCAGAGCATGGTGTGGGGGCTGTTTTGTCACAGATAAATGAGGAGGGCCTAGATCAACCGGTAGCCTTCATCAGTAGGAGGTTACTTCCACGGGAACAGAGGTGGAGTGCGATTGAGTGTGAGGCATTTGCTGTGGTCTGGGCACTGAAGAAGTTGAGACCATACTTGCCTGGGACTCACTTCCGGGTTCAGACAGACCACAGGCCCCTCAGATGGTTGATGCAGATGAGGGGTGAGAATCCAAAGCTGTTGAGGTGGTCCATTTCCCTACAGGGTATGGACTTCACAGTGGAACACCGCCCTGGTACAGAACACGCCAATGCTGATGGTCTGTCCAGATTTTTCTGCCTTAGTGAAGAGGACTCCTAGGAGGTAGGGTAGTTCTCCCCACATTTCAGCTGGAGGGGACACGTGTTAGACCTGGCACTGTTGGCGTGGGTCTCCTTTCCATTTTTTTGCTGTTGCCTCATGTGTTTTTGCTCGTTATAGATGCTTTGGGCACTGTGCCACTGCTATTCAGTGCCACAGTGCAAGTGCTCCCTATGGTAAATTGATGTATGGATTAGTGACTCCATGATTGGCTGGATTGGTTTACTTGTCAGACCCTAGTACAGTGCACTTAGTGTGCCCAGGGCTTGTAAATCCAATGCTGCTGGTGGGCTTGCAGCACTGGTTGTGCCACCCACAGAAGCAGCCTGTAAAGTGTGTCTCAGGTCTGCCATTGCAGAGCCTGTGGGCAGCCTGGTACTGCTATGTTGACTAGGCAAGTGCACCCACTTGCCAGTCCCTAAACCTTCCCTTTTCTGCATATTAGTCACCCCTATCGTAGGCCCAAGGGCAGGGTGCATTGTAAGTATAAGGTAGGACATGCCCTGCTGTGTGTGGCATGTCCTAATAGTGAATTACAGCCATTTTCGTTTTTCACTATTGCAAGGCTACCTGTTCCTCATAGGCCAGAATGGGCAGTTTAATTATTACATCTTATAATCCTAACTGACCCAGGGAACATGGTAGAAAAACGAATTTACTATGCCTGAACTCAGAATGATAAAATACATCTTTTAGTGAAGTTGGTTTTAACATTCTGTCTTTGAAAATACCACTTTTAGAAAGTAGGTATTTTCTTGCCCAACTATCCAAGCCTGCCTCTGCTAGGTTGTGTATTCCTTGTCTGGAGTTTGAGTGACAGGGGCTGGGGGATTCCAGGAGACAGGGTGAGTCAGCACAGGGCTGAATAGCGATATCTGCATGTAGATGGCTGGGAGGAGTTGCACCTGGGACCTGAATAGGGCTGTGCCTTCCCTCCACAATGCTGGCTCCACCTCCTGTGGTGCGTCTGATGTCCCTGGCCTACACTGTGAAAGGAAAGAAGGAGTCCTGTAAACAAAGTGCTCCAGGACTGACCAGAACTGGTTTGGACTAGGCAAAGGCCTTTCTGCCTTGAGAGAACAAAGGGAAAATGAGTATAAAAGAGGGGACCCAGACCCCAGAACTTTAGATCACTTTTGGGAAACAAGAAGAACCTTTGCTGAGGAGAGGAACCAGAGAAACTGAGGAGGAGACTATCCCTAAGCGTGAGGGATTGGCCTGCAGCGGTTGCCTGACTGCCAAAGAAAGGACAAAGGAACTTTGTGTGTACTTTCATCAACTTGTGAAGGATCTCCAAGGGCTTGAGATAGAGCTTGCCTCCTGCTGAAGTCTCAGGGACAACAGACTTCACCCACCAGCTCCCCAAGAGTTCTTTTGAAGTGCCTGCTGTTGTGTTGGGCCTTCTGAGGGACTGCGTGTCACAAGGAGCTGGAAGCGCGACTCACGAAGAAGAAGCGTGTTGCTGCAGCGGCAGTTGTCGTCACATCACCGGAGAAAAGAGTCGCCATCGCAGCAGACGCTGTCGCATCACCAGAGAAGCGTGCCACCGCTGCCGCTGTCGCCCTCGCATCACCCGAAGCGCCTTGCATCACCGGAGAAGGGTGTCGCTGTCAAAGCAGACGCAGTTGCATCACCGGAGAAGAGTGTCGCCGCCGCAGCCGCTGTCGTCGCATTGCTCAGAAAATGTGCCGCCGCTGCCGCTGTTGCATTGCATCACCGAGGCGCCCCGCATCCCTGGAGAAGAGTGTCGCAGACACCGTCGCATCACCAGAGAAGCGTGTCGCAAGGCCTGTCGCGGCTCGGAAGAATCGTTGAGTCGCCGCACGGCCGTCGGGCGTGCACGCATCTTGTCGCATCAAGAAGAAGATGCCATCTTTGTTTCATTGCACCGGATCTTCATCGCATCACGGCGCTGCTGGTCGCATCGCCACGGAAGCGCAGTAAGAAACCGATGCATCACCTCCCCACGCGGAGAAGAACCGACGCATCCCCTACGCAGCAGTAGGGACCCAATGCATCACCGTTCTTGCGTGTAAGGAACCGACGCATCACCTTCCCTGCAACACTTTTGTTGTATAGCGTTACGCATCCAAAGGTACATTGAACTCAAAGTGTCGCATTTACCATCTTAAGAGAACTAAACTAATTCTACCATTTTTAAGTACAGTATTGTGGATTTTTGTCGTTTGTGGTCTTGTGTTAAGTCTATATAAAAATACTTATTTTTATACTACAACTTGTGTGGTGTCCATCTGTAGTGTTGTCACTGGGTTACTGTATGTGTTCACAAATGTTTTACACACTGTCTCTGAGATAAGCCTGTCTGCTCGTGCCAAGCTACCAAGGGGGTGAGCAGGGGTTATTTTAGGAGTGTACCCCCTTACCCTGACTAGACGCAAGGGTCCCTATTTGGACAAAGGTACCTACCTCTGCCAACTAGAGACCCCAAAATCTAACAGAGCACTTGCACTGTGGCACTGAATAGCAGTGGCACAGTGCCCAAAGCATCTAAATCAGCAAAAACACAGGAGGCAACAGCAAAAAAAGGGAAGGGAGACCCACGCCAATGGTGCCAGGTCTAACACTTCATTACTTGGTAGGTGGCATTGTGTGGCTCTATGCCTCGGATGTGATGTCAGGCCAATATATGTGCGCCACCTCCCTGAAAAAATGTGAGTTATTTTCTTTCCATGCCTTCGCACCAGAATCTAGAGCTAGCAATGATATCTCTTGACAGACTCTTTTCCCTAAGGATAATCTCTCAATGTTCTCTTGTACAGCTGTATGAACTAATACGACAGGTTTCAAGCCGTGTTGTGAATGTTACTTACAGATCTTGTAACGGACACCTTGCTGCATGAAGATGAATTGCAAAGCCAGCTGTGACCGCAAGGCCAAGCGATCCATCTGTCGGAGTTCCGGTCGAGTGCATGGACACACTCTCATTACCAAGGCCACTTGCACAAGCACTTAAAATCAAAGTCGCTGAATTCAGGCAAGTCGAAGAGGTCTCACAAAAAGCACAAGAAGTCAAAACATGGGTCTCCTGCGTAGGAGGCATTATGCAGCTCTGCGTCAGCACCATCCTGCCTTGGATATAACGTCGGGCCCCTCTATGTGCGCCAACTCCATGTGCTTACATCAGTTTCTTTCTGATCTATGCCTGAACCGTCAGATGCGGAGCCATGGAAATCAGATAGGATTCGGCATCTTACTAAAAGGACTATGTGAGTCCATTCCACGGAATGGGGAGGAGGGTGGAGCAGTGAGGAATGTGTGGTTAGACAGAGTCTCTACCAGAAAAGGCATTACTGAAGGTAAGTAACTTGTACTTCTGACAGAGACTTCTAAGGGCAGATTCCTCTACTTGAGAACAGATATGAAAGCAGTTTCTAACTATGTCTGCCACCTAGCATTAGACTTACCCTATGTGACTGGCATCATAAGACTTGCCCCTATTATGTTATGGCATTCAATATGGAAAAGAGACACAGTAAAACCTAACTCAGACTATAATAAAAAAACTGCCTGTCATTGGATAAGGTACAGAAAATTGTCTGGTTGCAGCATGTTAAATCTATGCTGTTATCCTTAGGTGTACCTGAACTATTTACAAACCAGAGTTCCTGCACTAAATTCCCAAAAATAGACTCAAAGCACTATTTTTAGCAAAGGCAGCTTACAAAAGAAAAGAAAGGTATCATGCGAAATCCGTTGTAATGCTGTACAAACTGACTTTGACCCCAATGGAGGGCGAGTACTCATACTTAGAAAAAGTTAGAAATTTACAGCACAGATTTATTCTTTTGAGGTTTTGCGTAAATTTAATCCTATGATGCTGGGCTACCCTGCTAAGAAATACTCCCTTAATAATTTGACATTTTGCCCTTGTGATAATTCCTCTGAACAATCTGACCTCCATATCTTTTTTTCTGTCACTTTTATAAAGAACAAAGATCTAGATATATTTTACCGCTTTTAAAACGATAGAAATCCACACAATTTCGTATTGCCCTGTTTTTCTTGAAAAAGCTTAAGATCCCTTTGTTTGTTTCTCTGTCGCCTCATTTCTCTGGGCTTGTAAGAGAAGGAGACAATTTATAACATTAAGAGCCGTCTAAATTTTAATAACTGATTAACTGAGCCTATACATCATCTAGGAAATTACATAATTGACTCAAGAATGAATTTTTGTTTTTTCTTTTATCACTTTTATGACTGTGTCAGTCGTTTTAGCGGTAATTAATTTCTAGTAATATATTAATTGCGAACTTTGTAGGCAATTGTGATAGCTGAATCTGCACTGTGTTCACTTTATTGATTAACAACATCAAATACATAGACTCTGTATATTGTGGAATTGTTACATTTGAAATGCTATTGACTAGGGTTTGTAATAGGTACTTTTTATATTTTATTTCCCAGTAGATTTATGGTCAGAAAAACTATTTTAATGTATGTACTTTTATGATCTATGCTTTTTAACTAGATCGAATAAAGTTGTTTTGATGATGATGAAAGCAGTACACCTCCTCTGGTGGTGGGTTTGTGGAATGGCTTAAACCAGGGAATTCAGCAGGACTTATTGGGTGAAGTGCCTATCCACTGGACTTGGCTATTCAGACAGTAATGCTTCATGAACGTGTGAGGAGACGCCTGCTTCGCAGCCTGACAAATGTGCCCATCATTCACACTGTGCCAGTACAGTGGTAGCAGCCTTCTCTATGGTAAAATGAGCATGCAAGCCTTCTGGGGGATAATTCTTGGATACCTCATAGCAGATCTTGATACATAGCTCAGTCCATCTTGAGAGGGTCATCTTCTGCACTGCTTTGACTTCATAACCCCAGAGAAACCCATGAAAAGTTGGTAATCCTGACAGCAGTTTCTGGATTGGTCCACATAGGAAGTAAGTGTCCATTTAGGGTGAAGGCGATGAAACTGTTCTTTCCCCTTAAAGGGATAAGCTGGTGCGTAGAAAGTCAACAATAGGAGATGATGGACGGAACGCTGAAGCTTTTCAGACTCTCAACCCCAGTCACAGCTCTGGGTTGAATCCATCATCGTTCTTTAGCTCACTTAGCCCGCTCACTTCAGACCCAGCTATATGCAAATCAGTTTTGACCCTGTGCCTCATGGGAACAGTCCAGCCTGGACAGAAGTTTCAGTGTTCCATCCATCATCTCCTTGTGTTTGCTTTGTTGGGCCCTAAGTTGGCAGGGTATGCCCAGATGTGAGTCCTTTGCTCACTTTGCCACTGGATTCAAGCTAGCCTGGCTGATGAGGGGTGTTCCCCAAAACCAGTCCCAGGATGCTTGTTTCCAGTTCAGGGAAGACCTGGCTTGGCAGTTCGGTCAGGACTGTTCCCATGAGGCACTTGGTCAAGACGGATTTGCATATAGCTGGGTCTGAACTGAGGTGGCGAAGTGAGCTAAAGAATGATGATGGATTCAACCCAGATCTGTGACTGGGGGTGAGTGTCTGGAAAGTTTTAGTGCTCCGCCCATCATCTCCTTGTGTTTGCTTTGTTCGCCCAAACTTCTCAGGGTATGCCCAGACGTGGGGCCTTTGCTCACTTTGCCACTGGATTCAAGCTAGCCTCACTGATGAGGGGTGCTATCCCGAAACTGGTCCCAGGATGCTTGTTTCCAGTTCAGGGAAGACACGGCTTGGCAGTTTGGTCTAGACTGTTCACATGAGGCACAGGGTCAAGACAGATTTGCATATAGCTGGGTCTGAACTGAGGTGGCGAAGTGAGCTAAAGAACGATGATGAATTTAACCCAGATCTGTGACTGGGTGTGAGTGTCTGAAACGTTTCAGTGCTCCGTCCATCATCTCCTTGTGTTTGCTTTGTTCGTCCTAAGTTGGCAGGATATGCCTAGACGTGGGTCCTTTGCTCACTTTGCCACTGGATTCAAGCTAGCTTGGCTGATAAGGGGTGTTACCCCGAAATTGGTTGCAGGATGCTTGTTTCCGGTTCAGGGAAGACCTGGCTTGGCAGTTCCAGCTGGACTGTTCACGTAAGGCACAGGGTCAAGACTGATTTGCATATAGCTGGGTCTGAACTGAGGTGGCGAAGTGACCTAAAGAACCATGATGGATTTAACCCAGATCTGTGACTGGGGTGAGTGTCTGAAATGTTTCAGCGCTCCGTCAATCATCTCCTTGTGTTTGCTTTGTTTGCCCTAAGTTGGCAGGGTATGCCCAGATGTGGGTCCCTTGCTCACTTTGCCACTGGATTAAAGCTAGCCTGGCTGATGAGGGGTGTTACCCCGAAACCGTTCACAGAATGCTTGTTTCCAGTTCAGGGAAGAACTCGCTTGGCAGTTCGGTTGGGACTGTTACCCTGAGGCACAGGGTCAAGACTGACTTGCATATAGCTGGGTCAGAACTGAGGTGGCGAAGTGAGCCAAAGAACCATGATGGATTCAACCCAGTTCTGTGAATGGGGGTGAGTGTCTGAAATGTTTCAGCGCTCCGTCAATCATCTCCTTGTGTTTGCTTTGTTTGCCCTAATTTGGTAGTGTATACCCAGACGTGGGTCCCTTGCTCACTTTGCCACTGGATTCAAGCTAGCCTGGCTGATGAGGGTGTTACCCCGAAACAGGTCCCAGGATGCTTGATACCAGTTCAGGGAAGACCTGGCTTGGCAGTTCGGTCTGGACTGTTCCTATGAGGTACAGGGTCAAGACTGATTTGCATATAGCTGGGAATGAACTGAGGTGGCGAAGTGAGCTAAAGAACCATGATGGATTCAACCCAGATCTGTGACTGGGGGTGAGTGTCTGAAAAGGTGCAGCACTCCGTCCATCATCTCCTTGTGTTTTCTTTGCTCGCCCTAAGTTGGCAGGGTATGCCCAGACGTGGGTCGCTTGCTCACTTTGCCACTGGATTCAAGCTAGCCTACCTGATGAGGGATGTTACCCCAAAACCTATCCCAGGGTGCTTGTTATCGTTTCAGGGAAGACCTGGCTTGACAGTTTGGTCTGGACTGTTCTCATGAGATACAAGGTCAAGACTGATTTGCATATAGCTGGGTCTGAACTGAGGTGGCGTAGTGAGATAAAGAAAGATGATGGATTCAACCCAGATCTGTGACTGGGGGTGAGTGTCTGAAAAGTTTCAGCACTCCGTCCATCATCTCCTTGTGTTTGCTTTGTTCGCCCTAAGTTGGCCAGGTATGCCCAGACATTGGTCCCTTGCTCACTTTTGCCACTGGATTCAAGCTAGCCTGGCTGATGAAGGGCGTTACTCCGAAACAGCTCCCAGGATGCTTGTTTCCGGTTCAGGGAAGACCTGGCTTGGCAGTTTGGTCTGGACTGTTCTCATGAGGCACAGGGCCAAGACTGATTTGTATATAGCTGGGTCTGAACTGAGGTGGCGAAGTGACCTAAAGAACCATGATGGATTTAACCCAGATCTGTGACTAGGGTGAGTGTCTGAAATGTTTCAACGCTCCGTCAATCATCTCCTTGTGTTTACTTTGTTTGCCCTAAGTTGGCAGGGTATGCCCAGATGTGGGTCCCTTGCTCACTTTGCCACTGGATTAAAGCTAGCCTGGCTGATGAGGGGTGTTACCCCGAAACCGTTCCCATAATGCTTGTTTCCGCTTCAGGGAAGACCTGGCTTGGCAGTTGGTTTGGGACTGTTCCCATGAGGCACAGGGTCAAGACTGATCTGCATATAGCTGGGTCAGAACTGAGGTGGTGAAGTGAGCTAAGAACCATGATGGATTCATCCCAGTTCTGTGACTGGGGGTGAGTGTCTGAAATGTTTCAGCGCTCCGTCAAGCATCTCCTTGTGTTTGCGTTGTTTGCCCTAAGTTGGCAGGGTATGCCCAGATGTGGGTCCCTTGCTCACTTTGCCACTGGATTAAAGCTAGCCTGGCTGATGAGGGGTGTTACCCCGAAACCGTTCCCAGAATGCTTGTTTCCAGTTCAGGGAAGAACTCGCTTGGCAGTTCAGTTGGGACTGTTACCCTGAGGCACAGGGTCAAGACTGACTTGCATATAGCTGGGTCAGAACTGAGGTGGCGAAGTGAGCTAAAGAACCATGATGGATTCAACCCAGTTCTGTGACTGGGAGTGAGTGTCTGAAATGTTTCAGCGCTCCGTCAATCATCTCCTTGTGTTTGCTTTGTTTGCCCTAATTTGGTAGAGTATACCCAGACGTAGGTCCCTTGCTCATTTTGCCACTGGATTCAAGCTAGCCTGGCTGATGAGGGTGTTACTCCGAAACAGGTCCCAGGATGCTTGATACCAGTTCAGGGAAGACCTGGCTTGGCAGTTCGGTCTGGACTGTTACTATGAGGTACAGAGTCAAGACTGATTTGCATATAGCTGGGAATGAACTGAGGTGGCGAAGTGAGCTAAAGAACCATGATGGATTCAACCCAGATCTGTGACTGGGGGTGAGTGTCTGAAAAGGTGCAGCACTCCGTCCATCATCTCCTTGTGTTTTCTTTGCTCGCCCTAAGTTGGCAGCGTATGCCCAGATGTGGGTCCCTTGCTCACTTTGCCACTGGATTCAAGCTAGCCTGCCTGATGAGGGGTGTTACCCCAAAACCTGTCCCAGGATGCTTGTTATCGGTTCAGGGAAGACCTGGCTTGACAGTTTGGTCTGGACTGTTCTCATGAGACACAAGGTCAAGACTGATTTGCATTTAGCTGGGTCTGAACTGAGGTGGCGTAGTGAGATAAAGAAAGATGATGGATTCAACCCAGATCTGTGACTGGGGGTGAGTGTCTGAAAAGTTTCAGCACTCCGTCCATCATCTCCTTGTGTTTGCTTTGTTTGCCCTAAGTTGGCCAGGTATGCCCAGACATGGGTCCGTTGCTCACTTTGCCACTGGATTCAAGCTAACCTGGCTGATGAAGGGCGTTACTCCGAAACAGCTCCCAGGATGCCTGATTCCGGTTCAGGGAAGAGCTGGCTTGGCAGTTTGGTCTGGACTGATCTCATGAGGCACAGGGTCAAGACTGATTTGCATATAGCTGGGTCTGAACTGAGGTGGCGAAGTGACCTAAAGAACCATGATGGATTTAACCCAGATCTGTGACTGGGGTGAGTGTCTGAAATGTTTCAGCGCTCCATCAATCATCTCTGTGTGTTTGCTTTGTTTGCCCTAATTTGGCAGGGTATGCCCAGAAGTGGGTCCCTTACACACTTTGCCACTGGACTCAAGCTAGCCTGGCTGATGAGGGTGTTACCCCAAAACAGATCCCAGGATGCTTGTTACCGGTACAGGGAAGACCTAGCTTTTGCAGTTCGGACTGGACTGTTCCCACGAGGCACAGGGTCAAGACTGATTTGCATATAGCTGGGTCTGAACTGAAGTGGCAAAGTGAGCTAAAGAATGATGATGATTCAACCCAGATCTGTGACTGGGAGTTAGTTTCTGAAACGTCTCAGCGCTCTGTCCATCATCTCCTTGTGTTTGCTTTGTTTGCCCTAATTTGGTAGTGTATGCCCAGACGTGGGTCGCTTGCTCACTTTGCTACTGGATTCAAGCTAGCCTGGCTGATGAGGGTGTTACCACGAAACAGGTCCCAGGATGCTTGATACCATTTCAGGGAAGACCTGGCTTGGCAGTTCGGTCTGGATTGTTCCTATGAGGCACAGGGTCAGTACTGATTTGCATATAGCTGGGTCTAAACTGAGGTGGCGAAGTGAGCTAAAGAACCATGATGGATTCAACCCAGATCTGTGACTGGGGGTGAGTGTCTGAAAAGTTGCAGGACTCCGTCCATCATCTCCTTGTGTTTGCTTTGCTCGCCCTAAGTTGGCAGTGTATGCCCAGACGTGGGTCCCTTGCTCACTTTGCCACGGGATTCAAGCTAGCCGGGCTGTTACCCCAAAACCTGTCCCTGGATGCTTGTTACCAGTTCAGGGAAGACCTGGCTTGACAGTTTGGTCTGGACTGTTCTCATGAGACACAAGGTCAAGACTAATTTGCATATAGCTGGGTCTGAACTGAGGTGGCGTAGTGAAATAAAGAAAGATGATGGATTCAACCCAGATCTGTGACTGGGGGTGAGTGTCTGAAAAGTTGCAGCACTCCGTCCATCATCGCCTTGTGTTTGCTTTGTTCGCCCTAAGTTGGCAGGGTATGCCCAGACGTGGGTCCCTTGCTCACTTTGCCACTGGATTCAAGCTAGCCTGGCTGATGAAGGGTGTTACTCTGAAACAGGCAACAGGATGCTTGTTTCCGGTTCAGGGAATACCTGGCTTGGCAGTTCGGTCTGGACTGTTCCTATGAGGCACAGGGCCAAGACTGATTTGCATATAGCTGGGTCAGAACTGAGGTGGCGAAGTAAGCTAAAGAACGATGATCGATTCAACCAAGATCTGTGACTGGGGGTGAGTGTCTGAAAAGTTTCAGTGCTCTGTCCATCATCTCTGTGTGTTTGCTTTGCTCGCCCTAAGTTGGCAGGGTATGCCCAGACGTGGGTCCCTTGCTCACTTTGCCACTGGATTCAAGCTAGCCTGGCTGATGAGAGGTGTTCCCCCCAAAACCGATCCCAGGATGCTTGTTACAGGTTCAGGGAAGACCTGGCTTGGCAGTTCGGTCTGGACTGTTCTCATGAGGCACAGGGTCAAGACTGATTTGCATATAGCTGGGTCTGAACTGAGGTGGCGAAGTGAGCTAAATAACCCTGATGGATTCAACCAAGATGTGTGACTGGGGGTGAGTGTCTGAAATGTTTCAGCCCTCCGTCAATCATCTCCTTGTGTTTGCTTTGTTCGCCCTAAGTTGGCACGGTATGCCCAGATGTGGGTCCCTTGCTCACATTGCCACTGGATTCAAGCTAGACTGGCTGATGAAGGGTGTTATCCCGAAACCGTTCCCAGGATACTTATTTTCGGTTCAGGGAAGACCTGGCTTGGCAGTTCGTTCTGGACTGTTCCCATGACGTACAGGGTCAAGACTGATTTGCATATAGCTTGGTCAGAACTGAGGTGGGAAAGTGAGCTAAAGAACCATGATGGATTCAACCCAGATCTGTGACTGGGGATGAGTGTCTGAAATGTTTCAGCGCTCCGTCCATCATCTCCTTGTGTTTGCTTTGTTCGCCCTAATTTGACAGGGTATGCCCAGACGTGGGTCCCATGCTCACTTTGCCACTGGATTCAAGCTAACCTGGCTGATAAGGGTGTTACCCCGAAACAGGTCCCAGGATGCTTGTTACGGCTTCAGAGAAGACCTGGCTTGGCAGTTCGGTCTGGACTGTTCCCATGAGGCACAGAGTCAAGACTGATTTGCATATAGCTGGGTCTGACCTGAGGTGGTGAAGTGAGCTAAAGAACGATGATTGATTCAACCCAGATCTGTGACTGGGGGTGAGTGTCTGAAACGTTTCAGCGCTCCATCCATCATCTCCTTGTGTTTGCTTTGTTCGCCCTAATTTGGATGGGTATGCCCAGACATGGGGCCCTTGCTCACTTTGCCACTGGATTCAAGCTAGCCTGGCTGATGAAGGGTATTACTCCGAAACAGGCAACAGGATGCATGTTTCCGGTTCAGGGAAGACCTGGCTTGGCAGTTCGGTCTGGACTGTTCCTATGAGGCACAGGGCCAAGACTGATTTGCATATAGCTGGGTCAGAACTGAGGTGGCGAAGTGAGCTAAAGAACGATGATGGATTCAACCAAGATCTGTGACTGGGGGTGAGTGTCTGAAAAGTTTCAGTGCTCCGTCCATCATCTCCATGTGTTTGCTTTGCTTGCCCTAAGTTGGCAGGGTATGCCCAGACGTGGGTCCCTTGCTCACTTTGCAACTGGATTTAAGCTAGTCTGGCTGATGAGAGGTGTTACCACCAAAACCGGTCCCAGGATGCTTGTTACAGGTTCAGGGAAGACCTGGCTTGGCAGTTCGGTCTGGACTGTTCTCATGAGGCACAAGGTCAAGACTGATTTGCATATAGCTGGGTCTGAACTGAGGTGGCAAAGTGAGCTAAATAACCCTGATGGATTCAACCAAGATCTGTGACTGGGGGTGAGTGTCTGAAATGTTTCAGCCCTCCGTCAATTATCTCCTTGTGTTTGCTTTGTTCACCCTAATTTGGCAGGGTATGCCCAGATGTGGGTCCCTTGCTCACTTTGCCACTGGATTCAAGCTAGCTGATAGGGGCTGTTACCCCAAAACCTGTCCCTGGATACTTGTTACCAGTACAGGGAAAACCTGGCATGGCAGTTTGGACTGGACTGTTCTCATGAGGCACAGGGTCAAGACTGATTTGCATATAGCTGGGTCTGAACTGAGGTGGCGTAGTGAAATAAAGAAAGATGATGGATTCAACCCAGATCTGTGACTGGGGGTGAGTGTCTGAAAAGTTGCAGCACTCCGTCCATCATCTCCTTGTGTTTGCTTTGTTCGCCCTAAGTTGGCAGGGTATGCCCAGACGTGGGTCCCTTGCTCACTTTGCCACTGGATTCAAGCTAGCCTGGCTGATGAAGGGTGTTACTCTGAAACAGGCAACAGGATGCTTGTTTCCGGTTCAGGGAAGACCTGGCTTGGCAGTTCGGTCTGGACTGTTCCTATGAGGCACAGGGCCAAGACTGATTTGCATATAGCTGGGTCAGAACTGAGGTGGCGAAGTAAGCTAAAGAACGATGATGGATTCAACCAAGATCTGTGACTGGGGGTGAGTGTCTGAAAAGTTTCAGTGCTCTGTCCATCATCTCCGTGTGTTTGCTTTGCTCGCCCTAAGTTGGCAGGGTATGCCCAGATGTGGGTCCCTTGCTCACTTTGCCACTGGATTCAAGCTAGCCTGGCTGATGAAGGGTGTTACCCCGAAACCGTTCCCAGGATACTTATTTTCGGTTCAGGGAAGACCTGGCTTGGCAGTTCGTTCTGGACTGTTCCCATGACGTACAGGGTCAAGACTGATTTGCATATAGCTTGGTCAGAACTGAGGTGGGAAAGTGAGCTAAAGAACCATGATGGATTCAACCCAGATCTGTGACTGGGGATGAGTGTCTGAAATGTTTCAGCGCTCCATCCATCATCTCCTTGTGTTTGCTGTGTTCACCCTAATTTGGCAGGGTATGCCCAGACGTGGGTCCCATGCTCACTTTGCCACTGGATTCAAGCTAACCTGGCTGATAAGGGTGTTACCACAAAACAGGTCCCAGGATGCTTGTTACGGCTTCAGAGAAGACCTGGCTTGGCAGTTCGGTCTGGACTGTTCCCATGAGGCACAGAGTCAAGACTGATTTGCATATACCTGGGTCTGACCTGAGGTGGTGAAGTAAGCTAAAGAACGATGATTTATTCAACCCAGATCTGTGACTGGGGGAGAGTGTCTGAAACGTTTCAGCGCTCCGTCCATCATCTCCTTGTGTTTGCTTTGTTCGCCCTAATTTGGCAGGGTATGCCCAGACATGGGGCCCTTGCTCACTTTGCCACTGGATTCAAGCTAGCCTGGCTGACGAAGGGTATTAATCTGAAACAGGCAACAGGATGCATGTTTCCGGTTCAGGGAAGACCTGGCTTGGCAGTTCGGTCTGGACTGTTCCTATGAGGCACAGGGCCAAGACTGATTTGCATATAGCTGGGTCTGAACTGAGGTGGTGTAGTGAAATAAAGAATGATGATGGATTCAACCCAGATCTGTGACTGGGGGTGAGTGTCTGAAAAGTTTCAGCACTCCGTCCATCATCTCCTTGTGTTTGCTTTGTTCGCCCTAAGTTGGCAGGGTATACCCAGACATGGGTCCCTTGCTCTCTTTGCCACTGGATTCAAGCTAGCCTGGCTGATGAAGGGTGTTACTCCGAAACAGGACCCAGGATGCTTGTTTCCAGTTCAGGGAAGAGCTGGCTTGGCAGTTCGGTCTGCACTGTTCCCATGAGGCACAGGGTCAAGACTGATTTGCATATAGCTGGGTCAGAACTGAGGTGGCGAAGTTAGCTAAAGAACAATGATGGATTCAACCAAGATCTGTGACTGTGGGTGTGAGTGTCTGAAACGTTTCAGTGCTCCGTCCATCATCTCCGTGTGTTTGCCTTGCTCACCCTAAGTTGGCAGGGTATGCCCAGGCGTGGGTCCCTTGCTCACTTTGCCACTGGATTCAAGCTAGTCTGGCTGATGAGAGGTGTTACCCCGAAAACCGGTCCCATGATGCTTGTTACAGGTTGAGGGAAGACCTGGCTTGGCAGTTTGGTCTGGACTGTTCTCATGAGACACAAGGTCAAGACTGATTTGCATATAGCTGGGTCTGAACTGAGGTGGTGTAGTGAAATAAAGAATGATGATGGATTCAACCCAGATCTGTGACTGGGGGTGAGTGTCTGAAAAGTTTCAGCACTCCGTCCATCATCTCCTTGTGTTTTCTTATTGCTAGGACTGAAGTGAGGTGGATATTAACTGTTAATAGGTAATTTTTTTAAATTACAAATTTTTGGTTGTAAAAATTAATTTATTGTTGTTTTATCATTAATTGGTAATTAAATATTAAATATTATTTATTGATAAATTTAATTAATATATTAAGAATTATTTATTAATTGATAATCCAACACTTTCCCTACTGTTGCACTCCCTGGAGTGGGAATAGTAATTTCTACCCCTACGCTATCCAACACTTTCCCTACTGTTGCACTCTCTGGAGTTGGAATAGTAATTGTTACCGGTTCAGGGAAGACCTGGCTTGACAGTTTGGTCTGGACTGTTCTCATGAGACACAAGGTCAAGACTGATTTGCATATAGCTGGGTCTGAACTGAGGTGGTGTAGTGAAATAAAGAATGATGATGGATTCAACCCAGATCTGTGACTGGGGGTGAGTGTCTGAAAAGTTTCAGCACTCCGTCCATCATCTCCTTGTGTTTGCTTTGTTCGCCCTAAGTTGGCAGGGTATACCCAGACATGGGTCCCTTGCTCTCTTTGCCGCTGGATTCAAGCTAGCCTGGCTGATGAAGGGTGTTACTCCGAAACAGGAC
Organism: Calotriton arnoldi; assembly: GCA_963921515.1. NCBI lineage: Eukaryota > Metazoa > Chordata > Amphibia > Caudata > Salamandridae > Calotriton > Calotriton arnoldi. Next base: position 182,702 of record CAWUFW010018009.1, read on the forward strand.
CCAGGATGCTTGTTTCCAGTTCAGGGAAGAGCTGGCTTGGCAGTTCGGTCTGGACTGTTCCCATGAGGCACAGGGTCAAGACTGATTTGCATATAGCTGGGTCAGAACTGAGGTGGCGAAGTTAGCTAAAGAACAATGATGGATTCAACCAAGATCTGTGACTGTGGGTGTGAGTGTCTGAAACGTTTCAGTGCTCTGTCCATCATCTCCGTGTGTTTGCCTTGCTCACCCTAAGTTGGCAGGGTATGCCCAGGCGTGGGTCCCTTGCTCACTTTGCCACTGGATTCAAGCTAGTCTGGCTGATGAGAGGTGTTACCCCGAAAACCGGTCCCATGATGCTTGTTACAGGTTCAGGGAAGACCTGGCTTGGCAGTTTGGTCTGGACTGTTCTCATGAGGCACAGGGTCAAGACTGATTTGCATATAGCTGGGTGTGTACTGAGGTGGTGAAGTGAGCTAAATAACCCTGATGGATTCAACCAAGATCTGTGACTGGGGGTGAGTGTCTGAAATGTTTCAGCCCTCCGTCAATCATCTCCTTGTGTTTGCTTTGTTCACTCTAAATTGGCAGGGTATGCCCAGATGTGGGCCACTGGATTAAACTTAGCCTGGCTGATGAAGGGTGTTACCCCGAAACCGTTCTCAGGATGCTTGTTTCCTGTTCAGGGAAGACCTGGCTTGGCAGTTCATTCTGGACTGTTCCCATGAGGTACAGTGTCAAGACTGATTTGCATATAGCTGGGTGAGAACTGAGGTGGCAAAGTGAGCTAAAGAACCATAATGGATTCAACCCAGATCTGTGACTGGGGATGAGTGTCTGAAATGTTTCAGCGCTCCGTCCATCATCTCCTTGTGTTTGCTTTGTTCGCCCTAATTTGGCAGGTTATGCCAGACTTGGGTCCCATGATCACTTTGCCACTGGATTCAAACTAATCTGGCTGATGAGGGTGTTACCCCGAAACAGATCCTAGGATGCTTGTTACGGGTTCAGAGAAGACCTGGCTTGTCATTTCGGTCTGGACTGTCCCCATGAGGCACAGGGTCAAGACTGATTTGCATATAGCTGGGTCTGAACTGAGGTGGTGAAGTGAGCTAAAGAACGATGATGAATTCAACCCAGATCTGTGACTGGGGGTGAGTGTCTGAAACGTCTCAGTGCTCCATCCATCATCTCCTTGTGTTTGCTTTGTTCGCTCGAATTTAGCAGGGTTTGCCCTGACGTGAGTCCCTTGCTCACTTTGCCACTGGTTTCAAGCTAGCCTGGCTGATGAGGGTGTTACCCCGAAACTGGTCCCAGGATGCTTGTTTCCGTTTCAGGGAAGACCTGGCTTGTCAGTTCAGTATGGACTGTTCCCATGAGGCACAGGGTCAGAACTGATTTGCATATAGATGGGTCTGAAATGAGGTGGTGAAGTGAACTAAAGAACGATGATGGATTCAACCCAGATCTGTGACTGGGGGTCAGTGTCTGAAACGTCTCAGCGCTCCATCCATCATCTCCTTGTGTTTGCTTTGTTCGCTCGAATTTAACAGGGTATGCCCAGACGTGGGTCCCTTGCTCACTTTGCCACTATATTCAAGCTAGCCTGGCTGATGAGGGTGTTACCCCGATACAGGTCCCAGGATGCTTGTTACCGGTTGAGGGAAGACCTGGCTTGGCAGTTCGGTCTGGACTGTTCCCATGAGGCACAGGGTCAAGACTGATTTGCATATAGCTGGGTCTGAACTGAGGTGGTGAAGTGAGCTAAGGAACGATGATGGACTCATCCCGGATCTGTGACTGGGGGTGAATGTCTGAAACGGTTCAGCGCTCAGTCCATCATCTCCTTGTGTTTGCTTTGTTCGCCCTAAGTTGGCAGGGTATTCCTAGATGTGGGTCCTTTGCTCACTTTGCATTGGATTCAAGCTAGCCTGGCTGATAAGGGGTGTTACCCTGAAACTGATCCCAGGATGCTTGTTTCCGTTTCAGGGAAGACCTGGCTTGTCAGTTCGGTCTGGACTGTTCCCATGAGGCACAGGGTCAAAACTGATTTGCATATAGCTGGGTCTGAAATGAGGTGGTGAAGTGAACTAAAGAATGATGATGGATTCAACCCAGATCTGTGACTGGGGGTGAGTGTCTGAAAAGTTTCAGCACTCCGTCCATCATCTCCTTGTGTTTGCTTTGTTCGCCCTAAGTTGGCAGGGTATACCCAGACATGGGTCCCTTGCTCTCTTTGCCGCTGGATTCAAGCTAGCCTGGCTGATGAAGGGTGTTACTCCGAAACAGGACCCAGGATGCTTGTTTCCAGTTCAGGGAAGAGCTGGCTTGGCAGTTCGGTCTGGACTGTTCCCATGAGGCACAGGGTCAAGACTGATTTGCATATAGCTGGGTCAGAACTGAGGTGGCGAAGTTAGCTAAAGAACAATGATGGATTCAACCAAGATCTGTGACTGTGGGTGTGAGTGTCTGAAACGTTTCAGTGCTCCGTCCATCATCTCCGTGTGTTTGCCTTGCTCACCCTAAGTTGGCAGGGTATGCCCAGGCGTGGGTCCCTTGCTCACTTTGCCACTGGATTCAAGCTAGTCTGGCTGATGAGAGGTGTTACCCCGAAAACCGGTCCCATGATGCTTGTTACAGGTTCAGGGAAGACCTGGCTTGGCAGTTTGGTCTGGACTGTTCTCATGAGGCACAGGGTCAAGACTGATTTGCATATAGCTGGGTGTGTACTGAGGTGGTGAAGTGAGCTAAATAACCCTGATGGATTCAACCAAGATCTGTGACTGGGGGTGAGTGTCTGAAATGTTTCAGCCCTCCGTCAATCATCTCCTTGTGTTTGCTTTGTTCACTCTAAATTGGCAGGGTATGCCCAGATGTGGGTCCCTTGCTCACTTTGCCACTGGATTAAACTTAGCCTGGCTGATGAAGGGTGTTACCCCGAAACCGTTCTCAGGATGCTTGTTTCCTGTTCAGGGAAGACCTGGCTTGGCAGTTCATTCTGGACTGTTCCCATGAGGTACAGTGTCAAGACTGATTTGCATATAGCTGGGTGAGAACTGAGGTGGCAAAGTGAGCTAAAGAACCATAATGGATTCAACCCAGATCTGTGACTGGGGATGAGTGTCTGAAATGTTTCAGCGCTCCGTCCATCATCTCCTTGTGTTTGCTTTGTTCGCCCTAATTTGGCAGGTTATGCCAGACTTGGGTCCCATGATCACTTTGCCACTGGATTCAAACTAATCTGGCTGATGAGGGTGTTACCCCGAAACAGATCCTAGGATGCTTGTTACGGGTTCAGAGAAGACCTGGCTTGTCAGTTTCGGTCTGGACTGTTCCCATGAGGCACAGGGTCAAGACTGATTTGCATATAGCTGGGTCTGAACTGAGGTGGTGAAGTGAGCTAAAGAACGATGATGGATTCAACCCAGATCTGTGACTGGGGGTGAGTGTCTGAAACGTTTCAGTGCTCCATCCATCATCTCCTTGTGTTTGCTTTGTTCGCTCTAAGTTGGCAGGGTATGCCCTAGACGTGGGTCCCTTGCTCACTTTGCCACTGGTTTCAAGCTAGCCTGGCTGATGAGGGTGTTACCCCGAAACTGGTCCCAGGATGCTTGTTTCCGGTTCAGGGAAGACCTGGCTTGGCAGTTCAGTATGGACTGTTCCCATGAGGCACAGGGTCAAGACTGATTTGCATATAGCTGGGTCTGAACTGAGGTGGTGAAGTGAACTAAAGAACGATGATGGATTCAACCCAGATCTGTGACTGGGGGTGAGTGTCTGAAACGTTTCAGCGCTCCATCCATCATCTCCTTGTGTTTGCTTTGTTCGCCCTAAGTTGGCAAGGTATGCCCAGACGTGGGTCCCTTGCTCACTTTGCCACTGGATTCAAGCTAGCCTGGCTGATGAGGGTGTTACCCCGATACAGGTCCCAGGATGCTTGTTACCGGTTGAGGGAAGACCTGGCTTGGCAGTTCGGTTTGGACTGTTCCCATGAGGCACAGGGTCAAGACTGATTTGCATATAGCTGGGTCTGAACTGAGGTGGTGAAGTGAGCTAAGGAACGATGATGGATTCAACCCGGATCTGTGACTGGGGGTGAGTGTCTGAAACGTTTCAGCGCTCAGTCCATCATCTCCTTGTGTTTGCTTTGTTCGCCCTAAGTTGGCAGGGTATGCCCAGATGTGGGTCCCTTGCTCACTTTGCCACTGGATTCAAGCTAGCCTGGCTGATGAGGGGTGTTACCCTGAAACTGATCCCAGGATGCTTGTTTCCGTTTCAGGGAAGACCTGGCTTGTCAGTTCGGTCTGGACTGTTCCCATGAGGCACAGGGTCAAAACTGATTTGCATATAGCTGGGTCTGAACTGAGGTGGCGAAGTGAACTAAAGAACGATGATGGATTCAACCCAGATCTGTGACTGGGGGTGAGTGTCTGAAACGTTTCAGCGCTCAGTCCATCATCTCCTTGTGTTTGCTTTGTTCGCCCTAAGTTGGCAGGGTATGCCCAGACGTGGGTCCCTTGCTCACTTTGCCACTGGATTCAAGCTAGCCTGGCTGATGAGGGGTGTTACCCTGAAACTGATCCCAGGATGCTTGTTTCCGGTTCAGGGAAGACCTGGCTTGTCAGTTCGGTCTGGACTGTTCCCATGAGGCACAGGGTCAAGACTGATTTGCATATAGCTGGGTCTGAACTGAGGTGGTGAAGTGAGCTAAAGAACGATGATTGATTCAACCCAGATCTGTGACTGGGGGTGAGTGTCTGAAACGTCTCAGTGCTCCGTCCATCATCTCCTTGTGTTTGCTTTGTTCGCTCTAAGTTGGCAGGGTATGCCCAGACGTGAGTCCCTTGCTCACTTTGCCACTGGATTCCAGCTAGCCTGGCTGATGAGGGTGTTACCCCGAAACTGGTCCCAGGATGCTTCTTACCGGTTCAGGGAAGACGTGACTTGGCAGTTCGGTCTGGACTGTTCTCATGAGGCACAGGGTCAAGACAGATTTGCAGATAGCTGGGTCTGAACTGAGGTGGTGTAGTGAACTAAAGAACAATGATGGATTCAACCCAGATCTGAGACTGGGGGTCAGTGTCTGAAACATCTCAGCGCTCCATCCATCATCTCCTTGTGTTTGCTTTGTTTGCTCGAATTTAGCAGGGTATGCCCAGACGTGGGTCCCTTGCTCACTTTGCCACTGGATTCAAGCTAGCCTGGCTGATGAGGGTGTTACCCCGAAACAGGTCCCAGGATGCTTGTTACCGGTTGAGGGAAGACCTGGCTTGGCAGTTCGGCCTGGACTGTTCCCGTGAAGCACAGGGTCAAGACTGATTTGCATATAGCTGGGTCTGAACTGAGGTGGTGAAGTGAGCTAAAGAACGATGATGGACTCAACCCAGATCTGTGACTGGGGGTGAATGTCTGAAACGGTTCAGCACTCCGTCCATCATCTCCTTGTGTTTGCTTTGTTCGCCCTAAGTTGGCAGGGTATGCCCAGACGTGGGTCCTTTGCTCACTTTGCCACTGGATTCAAGCTAGCCACCCTGGCTGATGAGAGGTGTAACCCTGAAACTGGTCCCAGGATGCTTGTTTCCGGTTCAGGGAAGACCTGGCTTGGCAGTTCGGTCTGGACTGTTCCCATGAGGCACAAGGTCAAGACTGATTTGCATATAGCTGGGTCTGAACTGAGGTGGTGATGTGAGCTAAATAACGATGATGAATTCAACCCAGATCTATGACTTGGGGTCAGTGTCTGAAACATCTCAGCACTCCATCCATCATCTCCTTGTGTCTGCTTTGTTCGCTCGAATTTAGCAGGGTATGCCCAGACGTGGGTCCCTTGATTACTTTGCCACTATATTCAAGCTAGCCTGGCTGATGAGGGTGTTACCCCGAAACAGGTCCCAGGATGCTTGTTACCGGTTGAGGGAAGACCTAGCTTGGCAGTTCGGTCTGAACTGTTCCCAAGAGGCACAGGGTCAAGACTGATTTGCATATAGCTGGGTCTGAACTGAAGTGGCGAAGTGAGCTAAAGAACGATGATTGATTCAACCCAGATCTGTGACTGGGAGTTAGTGTCTGAAACGTCTCAGCTCTCTGTCCATCATCTCCTTGTGTTTGCTTTGTTCGACCTAATTTGGTAGTGTGTGCCCAGAAAAGGGTCTATTGCTCACTTTGTCACTGGATTCAACCTAGGCTGGCTGATGAGGGTGTTACCCGAAAACAGTTCCCAGGATGCTGGATACCAGTTCTGGGAGGACCTGGCTTGGCAGTACGGTCTGGACTGTTCCTATGAGGCACAGGGTAAAGACTGATTTGCATATAGCTGGGTCTGAACTGAAGTGTCTCAGCTCTCCATCCATCATCTCCTTGTGTCTGCTTTGTTCGCTCGAATTTAGCAGGGTATGCCCAGACGTGGGTCCCTTGCTCACTTTGCCACTGGATTGAAGCTAGCCTGACTGATGAGGGTGTTACCCCGAAACAGGTCCCAGGATGCTTGTTACCGGTTCAGGGAAGATCTGGCTTGGCAGTTCGGTCTGGACTGTTCCCATGAGGCACAGGGTCAAGACTGATTTGCATATAGCTGGGTCTGAACTGAGGTGGCGAAGTGAGCTAAGGAACGATGATGGCTTCAACCGGATCTGTGACTGGGGGTGAGTGTCTGAAACATTTCAGCGCTCCGTCCATCATCTCCTTGTGTTTGCTTTGTTCACCCTAAGTTGGCAGGGTATTCCTAGACGTGGGTCCTTTGCTCACTTTGCACTGGATTCAAGCTAGCCTGGTTGATAAGGGGTGTTACCCAGATGCTGGTCCCAGGATGCTTGTTTCCGGTTCAGGGAAGACCTGGCCTGGCTGTTCCGGTTGGACTGTTCCCATGAGGCACAGGGTCAAGACTGATTTGCATATAGCTAGATAAGAACTGAGGTGGCGAAGTGAGTTAAAGAACGATGATGGATTCAACCCAGATCTGTGACTGGGGGTGAGTGTCTGAAAAGTTTCAGCGCTCCGTCCATCAACTCTGTAGGTTTGCTTTGCTCCCCCTAAGTTGGCAGGGTATGCCCAGACGTGGGTCCCTTGCTCACTTTGACACTGGATTCAAGCTAGCCTGGCTGATGAGGGGTGTTACCCCAAAACCAGTCCCAGGATGCTTGTTACCGGTTCAGGGTAGACCTGGCTTGGCAGTTCATTCTGGACTGTTCCCATGAGGTACAGTGTCAAGACTGATTTGCATATAGCTGGGTGAGAACTGAGGTGGCAAAGTGAGCTAAAGAACCATAATGGATTCAACCCAGATCTGTGACTGGGGATGAGTGTCTGAAATGTTTCAGCGCTCCGTCCATCATCTCCTTGTGTTTGCTTTGTTCGCCCTAATTTGGCAGGTTATGCCCAGACTTTGGTCCCATGATCACTTTGCCACTGGATTCAAACTAATCTGGCTGATGAGGGTGTTACCCGAAACAGGTCCTAGGATGCTTGTTACGGGTTCAGGGAAGACCTGGCTTGGCAGTTCGGTCTGGACTGTTCCCATGAGGCACAGGGTCAAGACTGATTTGCATATAGCTGGGTCTGAACTGAGGTGGTGAAGTGAGCTAAAGAACGATGATGGATTCAACCCAGATCTGTGACTGGGGGTGAGTGTCTGAAACGTTTCAGTGCTCCGTCCATCATCTCCTTGTGTTTGCTTTGTTCGCCCTAAGTTGGCAGGGTATGCCCAGACGTGGGTCCCTTGCTCACTTTGCCACTGGATTCAAGCTAGCCTGGCTGATGAAGGGTGTTACCCCGAAACTGGTCCCAGGATGCTTGTTTCCGGTTCAGGGAAGACCTGGCTTGGCAGTTCGGTCTGGACTGTTCCCATGAGGCACAGGGTCAAGACTGATTTGCATATAGCTGGGTCTGAACTGAGGTGGTGAAGTGAGCTAAAGAACGATGATGGATTCAACCCATATCTGTGACTGGGAGTTAGTGTCTGAAACGTCTCAGCGCTCTGTCCATCATCTCCTTGTGTTTGCTTTGTTCGCCCTAATTTGGTAGTGTATGCCCAGACATGGGTCCCTTGCTCACTTTGCCACTGGATTCAAGCTAGCCTGGCTGATGAGGGTGTTACCCCGATACAGGTCCCAGGATGCTTGATACCAGTTCAGAGAAGACCTGGCTTGGCAGTTCGGTCTGGACTGTTCCTATGAGGCACAGGGTCAAGACTGATTTGCATATAGCTGGGTCTGAACTGAGGTGGTGAAGTGAGCTAAAGAACGATGATGGATTCAACCCAGATCTGTGACTGGGGGTGAGTGTCTGAAACGGTTCAGCGCTCAGTCCATCATCTCCTTGTGTTTGCTTTGTTCGCCCTAAGTTGGCAGGGTATGCCCAGATGTGGGTCCTTTGCTCACTTTGCATTGGATTCAAGCTAGCCTGGCTGATGAAGGGTGTTACCCTGAAACTGATCCCAGGATGCTTGTTTCCGTTTCAGGGAAGACCTGGCTTGGCAGTTCGGTCTGGACTGTTCCCATGAGGCACAGGGTCAAGACTGATTTGCATATAGCTGGGTCTGAACTGAGGTGGTGAAGTGAACTAAAGAACGATGATGGATTCAACCCAGATCTGTGACTGGGGGTGAGTGTCTGAAACGTTTCAGCGCTCCGTCCATCATCTCCTTGTGTTTGCTTTGTTCGCCCTAAGTTGGCAGGGTATGCCCAGACGTGGGTCCCTTGCTCACTTTGCCACTGGATTCAAGCTAGCCTGGCTGATGAGGGTGTTACCCCGAAACTGATCCCAGGATGCTTGTTTCCGGTTCAGAGAAGACCTGGCTTGTCAGTTCGGTCTGGACTGTTCCCATGAGGCACAGGGTCAAGACTGATTTGCATATAGCTGGGTCTGAACTGAGGTGGTGAAGTGAGCTAAAGAACGATGATGGATTCAACCCAGATCTGTGACTGGGGGTGAGTGTCTGAAACGTCTCAGTGCTCCATCCATCATCTCCTTGTGTTTGCTTTGTTCGCTCGAATTTAGCAGGGTTTGCCCTGACGTGAGTCCCTTGCTCACTTTGCCACTGGATTCAAGCTAGCCTGGCTGATGAGGGTGTTACCCCGAAACTGGTCCCAGGATGCTTGTTTCCGTTTCAGGGAAGACCTGGCTTGTCAGTTCGGTCTGGACTGTTCCCATGAGGCACAGGGTCAAAACTGATTTGCATATAGCTGGGTCTGAAATGAGGTGGTGAAGTGAACTAAAGAACGATGATGGATTCAACCCAGATCTGTGACTGGGGGTCAGTGTCTGAAACGTCTCAGCGCTCCATCCATCATCTCCTTGTGTTTGCTTTGTTCGCTCGAATTTAACAGGGTAAGCCCAGACGTGGGTCCCTTGCTCACTTTGCCACTATATTCAAGCTAGCCTGGCTGATGAGGGTGTTACCCCGATACAGGTCCCAGGATGCTTGTTACCGGTTGAGGGAAGACCTGGCTTGGCAGTTCGGTTTGGACTGTTCCCATGAGGCACAGGGTCAAGACTGATTTGCATATAGCTGGGTCTGAACTGAGGTGGTGAAGTGAGCTAAGGAACGATGATGGACTCATCCCGGATCTGTGACTGAGGGTGAATGTCTGAAACGGTTCAGCGCTCAGTCCATCATCTCCTTGTGTTTGCTTTGTTCGCCCTAAGTTGGCAGGGTATTCCTAGACGTGGGTCCTTTGCTCACTTTGCACTGGATTCAAGCTAGCCTGGCTGATAAGGGGTGTTACCCTGAAACTGGTCCCAGGATGCTTGTTTCCATTTCAGGGAAGACCTGGCTTGTCAGTTCGGTCTGGACTGTTCCCATGAGGCACAGGGTCAAAACTGATTTGCATATAGCTGGGTCTGAACTGAGGTGGCGAAGTGAGCTAAAGAACGATGATGGATTCAACCCAGATCTGTGACTGGGAGTGAGTGTCTGAAACGTCTCAGCACTCCGTCCATCATCTCCTTGTGTTTGCTTTGTTCGCCCTAAGTTGGCAGGGTATGCCCAGACGTGGGTCCCTTGCTCACTTTGCCACTGGATTCAAGCTAGCCTGGCTGATGAGGGTGTTACCCCGAAACAGGTCCCAGGATGCTTGTTACAGGTTCAGGGAAGACCTGGCTTGGCAGTTCGGTCTGGACTGTTCCCATGAGGCACAGGGTCAAGACTGATTTGCATATAGCTGGGTCTGAACTGAGGTGGCGAAGTGAGCTAAAGAACAATGATGGATTCAACCAAGATCTGTGACTGTGGGTGTGAGTGTCTGAAACGTTTCAGCGCTCCGTCCATCATCTCCTTGTGTTTGCTTTGCTCGCCCTAAGTTGGCAGGGTATGCCCAGGCGTGGGTCCCTTGCTCACTTTGCCACTGGATTCAAGCTAACCTGGCTGATGAGGGCTGTTACCACAAAACCTGTCCCAGGATGCTTCTTACCGGTTCAGGGAAGACGTGACTTGGCAGTTCGGTCTGGACTGTTCTCATGAGGCACAGGGTCAAGACAGATTTGCAGATAGCTGGGTCTGAACTGAGGTGGTGAAGTGAGCTAAAGAACGATGATGGATTCAACCAAGATCTGTGACTGGGGGTGAGTGTCTGAAATGTTTCAGCGCTCCGTCCATCATCTCCTTGTGTTTGCTTTGTTCGCTCTAAGTTGGCAGGGTATGCCCAGATGTGGGTCCTTTGCTCACTTTGCACTGGATTCAAGCTTAGCCTGGCTGATGAAGGGTGTTACCCCGAAACTGGTCCCAGGATGCTTGTTTCCGGTTCAGGGAAGACCTGGCTTGGCAGTTCGGTCTGGACTGTTCCCATGAGGCACAGGGTCAAGACTGATTTGCATATAGCTGGGTCGAGAACTGAGGTGGCAAAGTGAGCTAAAGAACGATGATGGATTCAACCCAGATCTGTGACTGGGGGTGAGTGTCTGAAATGTTTCAGCGCTCCGTCCATCATCTCCTTGTGTTTGCTTTGTTCGCCCTAAGTTGGCAGGGTATGCCTAGACGTGGGTCCCTTGCTCACTTTGCCACTGGATTCAAGCTAGCCTGGCTGATGAGGGTGTTACCCCGAAACAGATCCCAGGATGCTTGTTACCGGTTCAGAGAAGACCTGGCTTGTCAGTTCGGTCTGGACTGTTCCCATGAGGCACAGGGTCAAGACTGATTTGCATATAGCTGGGTCTGAACTGAGGTGGTGAAGTGAGCTAAAGAACGATGATGGATTCAACCCAGATCTGTGACTGGGGGTGAGTGTCTGAAACGTCTCAGTGCTCCATCCATCATCTCCTTGTGTTTGCTTTGTTCGCTCGAATTTAGCAGGGTTTGCCCTGACGTGAGTCCCTTGCTCACTTTGCCACTGGATTCAAGCTAGCCTGGCTGATGAGGGTGTTACCCCGAAACTGGTCCCAGGATGCTTGTTTCCGTTTCAGGGAAGACCTGGCTTGTCAGTTCGGTCTGGACTGTTCCCATGAGGCACAGGGTCAAAACTGATTTGCATATAGCTGGGTCTGAAATGAGGTGGTGAAGTGAACTAAAGAACGATGATGGATTCAACCCAGATCTGTGACTGGGGGTCAGTGTCTGAAACGTCTCAGCGCTCCATCCATCATCTCCTTGTGTTTGCTTTGTTCGCTCGAATTTAACAGGGTAAGCCCAGACGTGGGTCCCTTGCTCACTTTGCCACTATATTCAAGCTAGCCTGGCTGATGAGGGTGTTACCCCGATACAGGTCCCAGGATGCTTGTTACCGGTTGAGGGAAGACCTGGCTTGGCAGTTCGGTTTGGACTGTTCCCATGAGGCACAGGGTCAAGACTGATTTGCATATAGCTGGGTCTGAACTGAGGTGGTGAAGTGAGCTAAGGAACGATGATGGACTCATCCCGGATCTGTGACTGGGGGTGAATGTCTGAAACGGTTCAGCGCTCAGTCCATCATCTCCTTGTGTTTGCTTTGTTCGCCCTAAGTTGGCAGGGTATTCCTAGATGTGGGTCCTTTGCTCACTTTGCATTGGATTCAAGCTAGCCTGGCTGATAAGGGGTGTTACCCTGAAACTGATCCCAGGATGCTTGTTTCCGTTTCAGGGAAGACCTGGCTTGTCAGTTCGGTCTGGACTGTTCCCATGAGGCACAGGGTCAAAACTGATTTGCATATAGCTGGGTCTGAAATGAGGTGGTGAAGTGAACTAAAGAACGATGATGGATTCAACCCAGATCTGTGACTGGGGGTGAATGTCTGAAACGGTTCAGCGCTCAGTCCATCATCTCCTTGTGTTTGCTTTGTTCGCCCTAAGTTGGCAGGGTATTCCTAGACGTGGGTCCTTTGCTCACTTTGCATTGGATTCAAGCTAGCCTGGCTGATAAGGGGTGTTACCCTGAAACTGATCCCAGGATGCTTGTTTCCGTTTCAGGGAAGACCTAGCTTGTCAGTTCGATCTGGACTGTTCCCATGAGGCACAGGGTCAAAACTGATTTGCATATAGCTGGGTCTGAAATGAGGTGGTGAAGTGAACTAAAGAACGATGATTGATTCAACCCAGATCTGTGACTGGGGGTGAGTGTCTGAAACGTCTCAGTGCTCCATCCATCATCTCCTTGTGTTTGCTTTGTTCGCTCGAATTTAGCAGGGTTTGCCCTGACGTGAGTCCCTTGCTCACTTTGCCACTGGATTCAAGCTAGCCTGGCTGATGAGGGTGTTACCCCGAAACTGGTCCCAGGATGCTTGTTTCCGTTTCAGGGAAGACCTGGCTTGGCAGTTCGGTCTGGACTGTTCCCATGAGGCACAGGGTCAAGACTGATTTGCATATAGCTGGGTCTGAACTGAGGTGGTGAAGTGAGCTAAAGAACGATGATGGATTCAACCCAGATCTGTGACTGGGGGTCAGTGTCTGAAACGTCTCAGCGCTCCATCCATCATCTCCTTGTGTTTGCTTTGTTCGCTCAAATTTAGCAGGGTATGCCCAGACGTGGGTCCCTTGCTCACTTTGCCACTATATTCAAGCTAGCCTGGCTGATGAGGGTGTTACCCCGAAACAGGTCCCAGGATGCTTGTTACCGGTTGAGGGAAGACCTGGCTTGGCTGTTCGGTTTGGACTGTTCCCATGAGGCACAGGGTCAAAACTGATTTGCATATAGCTGGGTCTGAAATGAGGTGGTGAAGTGAACTAAAGAACGATGATGGATTCAACCCAGATCTGTGACTGGGGGTGAATGTCTGAAACGGTTCAGCGCTCAGTCCATCATCTCCTTGTGTTTGCTTTGTTCGCCCTAAGTTGGCAGGGTATTCCTAGACGTGAGTCCCTTGCTCACTTTGCCACTGGATTCAAGCTAGCCTGGCTGATGAGGGTGTTACCCCGAAACTGGTCCCAGGATGCTTGTTTCCGGTTCAGGGAAGACCTGGCTTGGCAGTTCGGTCTGGACTGTTTCCATGAGGCACAGGGTCAAAACTGATTTGCATATAGCTGGGTCTGAAATGAGGTGGTGAAGTGAACTAAAGAACGATGATGGATTCAACCCAGATCTGTGACTGGGGGTCAGTGTCTGAAACGTCTCAACGCTCCATCCATCATCTCCTTGTGTTTGCTTTGTTCGCTCAAATTTAACAGGGTAAGCCCAGACGTGGGTCCCTTGCTCACTTTGCCACTATATTCAAGCTAGCCTGGCTGATGAGGGTGTTACCCCGATACAGGTCCCAGGATGCTTGTTACCGGTTGAGGGAAGACCTGGCTTGGCTGTTCGGTTTGGACTGTTCCCATGAGGCACAGGGTCAAGACTGATTTGCATATAGCTGGGTCTGAACTGAGGTGGTGAAGTGAGCTAAGGAACGATGATGGACTCATCCCGGATCTGTGACTGAGGGTGAATGTCTGAAACGGTTCAGCGCTCCGTCCATCATCTCCTTGTGTTTGCTTTGTTCGCCCTAAGTTGGCAGGGTATTCCTAGACGTGGGTCCTTTGCTCACTTTGCACTGGATTCAAGCTAGCCTGGCTGATAAGGGGTGTTACCCCGAAACTGGTCCCAGGATGCTTGTTTCCATTTCAGGGAAGACCTGGCTTGTCAGTTCGGTCTGGACTGTTCCCATGAGGCACAGGGTCAAAACTGATTTGCATATCGCTGGGTCTGAACTGAAGTGGCGAAGTGAGCTAAGGAACGCTGATGGATTCATCCCAGATCTGTGACTGGGAGTGAGTGTCTGAAACATCTCAGCGCTCCATCCATCATCTCCTTGTGTTTGCTTTGTTCGCTCGAATTTAGCAGCGTTTGCCCAGACGTGAGTCCCTTGCTCACTTTGCCACTGGATTCCAGCTAGCCTGGCTGATGAGGGTGTTACCCCGAAACTGGTCCTAGGATGCTTGTTACGGGTTCAGAGAAGACCTTGCTTGTCAGTTCGGTCTGGACTGTTCCCATGAGGCACAGGGTCAAAACTGATTTGCATATAGCTGGGTCTGAAATGAGGTGGTGAAGTGAACTAAAGAACGATGATGGATTCAACCCAGATCTGTGACTGGGGGTCAGTGTCTGAAACGTCTCAGCGCTCCATCCATCATCTCCTTGTGTTTGCTTTGTTCGCTCGAATTTAACAGGGTAAGCCCAGACGTGGGTCCCTTGCTCACTTTGCCACTATATTCAAGCTAGCCTGGCTGATGAGGGTGTTACCCCGAAACAGGTCCCAGGATGCTTGTTACCGGGTGAGGGAAGACCTGGCTTGGCAGTTCGGTTTGGACTGTTCCCATGAGGCACAGGGTCAAGACTGATTTGCATATAGCTGGGTCTGAACTGAGGTGGTGAAGTGAGCTAAGGTACGATGATGGACTCATCCCGGATCTGTGACTGGGGGTGAATGTCTGAAACGGTTCAGCGCTCCGTCCATCATCTCCTTGTGTTTGCTTTGTTCGCCCTAAGTTGGCAGGGTATTACTAGACGTGGGTGCTTTGCTCACTTTGCACTGGATTCAAGCTAGCCACCCTGGCTGATAAGGGGTGTAACCCTGAAACTGGTCCCAGGATGCTTGTTTCCGTTTCAGGGAAGACCTGGCTTGTCAGTTCGGTCTGGACTGTTCCCATGAGGCACAAGGTCAAAACTGATTTGCATATAGCTGGGTCTGAAACGAGGTGGTGAAGTGAACTAAAGAACGATGATGGATTCAACCCAGATCTGTGACTTGGGGTCAGTGTCTGAAACGTCTCAGCGCTCCATCCATCATCTCCTTGTGTTTGCTTTGTTCGCTCGAATTTAACAGGGTAAGCCCAGACGTGGGTCCCTTGATTACTTTGCCACTATATTCAAGCTAGCCTGGCTGATGAGGGTGTTACCCCGAAACAGGTCCCAGGATGCTTGTTACCGGTTGAGGGAAGACCTAGCTTGGCAGTTCGGTCTGAACTGTTCCCAAGAGGCACAGGGTCAATACTGATTTGCATATAGCTGGGTCTGAACTGAAGTGCCGAAGTGAGCTAAAGAACGCTGATGGATTCAACCCAGATCTGTGACTGGGAGTGAGTGTCTGAAACGTCTCAGCGCTCCATCCATCATCTCCTTGTGTTTGCTTTGTTCGCTCGAATTTAGCAGGGTTTGCCCAGACGTGAGTCCCTTGCTCACTTTGCCACTATATTCAAGCTAGCCTTGCTGATGAGGGTGTTACCCCAAAACAGGTCCCAGGATGCTTGTTACCGGTTCAGGGAAGACCTGGCTTGGCAGTTCGGTTTGGACTATTCCCATGAGACACAGGGTCAAGACTGATTTGCATATAGCTGGGTCTGAACTGAGGTGACGAAGTGAGCTAAGGAACGATGATGGACTCAACCCGGATCTGTGACTGGGGGTGAATGTCTGAAACGGTTCAGCGCTCCGTCCATCATCTCCTTGTGTTTGCTTTGTTCACCCTAAGTTGGCAGGGTATTCCTAGACGTGGGTCCTTTGCTCACTTTGCACTGGATTCAAGCTAGCCTGGTTGATAAGGGGTGTTACCCAGATACTGGTCCCAGGATGCTTGTTTCCGGTTCAGGGAAGACCTGGCCTGGCTGTTCCGGTTGGACTGTTCCCATGAGGCACAGGGTCAAGACTGATTTGCATATAGCTAGATAAGAACTGAGGTGGCGAAGTGAGTTAAAGAACGATGATGGATTCAACCCAGATCTGTGACTGGGGGTGAGTGTCTGAAAAGTTTCAGCGCTCCGTCCATCAATTCTGTAGGTTTGCTTTGCTCCCCCTAAGTTGGCAGGGTATGCCCAGACGTGGGTCCCTTGCTCACTTTGCCACTGGATTCAAGCTAGCCTGGCTGATGAGGGGTGTTACCCCAAAACCAGTCCCAGGATGCTTGTTACCGGTTCAGGGTAGACCTGGCTTGGCAGTTCGGTCTGGACTGTTCTCATGAGGCACAGGGTCAAGACTGATTTACATATAGCTGGGTATGAACTGAGGTGGTGAAGTGACCTAAAGAACCATGATGGATTTATCCCAGATCTGTGACTGGGGTGAGTGTCTGAAATGTTTCAGCGCTCCGTAAATCATCTCCTTGTGCTTGCTTTGTTCGCCCTAAGTTGGCAGGGTATGCCTAGAAGTGGGTCCATTGCTCACTTTGCCACTGGACTCAAGCTAGCTTGACTGATGAGGGGTGTTACCCCGAAACAGATCCCAGGATGCTTGTTACCGGTTCAGGGAAGACCTAGCTTGGCAGTTCGGTCTGGACTGTTCCCACGAGGCACAGCGACAAGACTGATTTGCATATAGCTGGGTCTGAAATGAAGTGGCGAAGTGAGCTAAAGAACGATGATTGATTCAACCCAGAACTGTGACTGGGAGTTAGTGTCTGAAACATCTCAGTGCTCTGTCCATCATCTCCTTGTGTTTGCTTTGTTCTCCCTAATTTGGTAGTGTATGCCCAGACGTGGGTCCCTTGCTCACTTTGCCACTGGATTCAAGCTAGCCTTGCTGATGAGGGTGTTACCCCGAAACCGTTCCCAGGACGCTGGATACCAGTTCAGGGAAGACCTTGCTTGGCAGTTCGGTCTGGACTGTTCCTATGAGGCACAGGCTCAAGACTGATTTGCATATAGCTGGGTCTGAACTGAAGTGGCGAAGTGAGCTAAAGAACCATGATTCATTCAACCCAGATCTGTGACTGGGGGTGAGTGTCTGAAAAGTTGCAGCACTCCGTCCATCATCTCCTTGTGTTTGCTTTGCTCACCCTAATTTGGCAGGGTATGCACAGACGTGGGTCCCTTGCTCACTTTGCCACTGGATTCAAGCTAGCCTGGCTGATGAGGGCTGTTACCCCAAAAGCCTGTCCCAGGATGCTTGATACTGGTTCAGGGAAGACCTGGCTTGACAGTTTGTTCTGGACTGTCTAATGAGACACACGGTCAAGACTGATTTGCAAATAGCTGGGTCTGAACTGAGGTAGCGTAGTGAGAAAAAGAAAGATGATGGATTCAACCCAGATCTGCGACTGGGGGTGAGTGTCTGAAAAGTTTCAGCACTCCGTCCATCATCTCCTTGTGTTTGCTTTGTTTTCCCTAAGTTGGCAGGTTACGCCCAGACATGGGTTCCTTGCTCACTTTGCCACTGGATTCAAGCTAGCCTGGCTGATGAAGGGCAGTACTCCGAAACAGGTCCCAGGATGCTTGTTTCCGGTTCAGGGAAGACCTGGCTTGGCAGTTAGGTCTGGACTGTTGCCATGAGGCAAAGGGTCAAAACTGATTTGCATATAGCTGTGTCAGAACTGAGATGGCGAAGTGAGCTAAAGAACAATGATGGATTCAACCAGGATCTGTGACTGGGGGTGAGTGTCTGAAACGTTTCAGCGCTCCGTCCATCCTCTCCTTGTGTTTGCTTTGTTTGCCCTAAGTTGGCAGGGTATGCCTAGACGTGGGTCCTTTGCTCACTTTGCCACTGGATTCAAGCTAGCCTTGCTGATAAGGGGTGTTACCCCAAAACTGGTCCCAGGATGCTTGTTTTTGGTTCAAGGAAGACCTGGCTTGGCAGTTCCGGCTGGACTGTTCCCGTGAGGCACAGGGTCAAGACTCATTTGCATATTGCTGGGTCAGAACTAAGGTGGCGAAGTGAGTTAAAGAACGATGATGAATTCAACCCAGATCTGTAACTGGGGGTGAGTGTCTGAAAAGTTTCAGCGATCCGTCCATCAACTCTGTGGGTTTTCTTTGCTCCCCCTAAGTTGGCAGGGTAGGCCCAGACGTGGGTCCCTTGCTCACTTTGCCACTGGAATCAAGCTAGCCTGGCTTATGAGGGGTGTTACCACAAAACCAGTCTCAGGATGCTTGTTACTGGTTCAGGGAAGACCTGGCTTGGCAGTTCGGTCTGGACTGTTCTCATGAGGCACAGGGTCAAGACTGATTTGCATATAGCTGGGTCTGAACTGAGGTGGCAAAGTGACCTAAAGAACAATGATGGGTTCAACCAGGATCTGTGACTGGGGGTGAGTGTCTGAAACGTTTCAGCGCTCCGTCCATCCTCTCCTTGTGTTTGCTTTGTTTGCCCTAAGTTGGCAGGGAATGCCTAGACGTGGGTCCTTTGCTCACTTTGCCACTGGATTCAAGCTAGGATGGCTGATAAGGGGTGTTACCCCCAAAACCAATCCCAGGATGCTTGTTACAGATTCAGGGAAGACCTGGCTTGGCAGTTCGGTCTGGTCAGTTCTCAGAAGGCACAGGGTCAAGACTGATTTGCATATAGCTGGGTCTGAACTGAGGTGGTGAAGTGAACTAAAGAACGATGATGGATTTAACCCAGATCTAAGACTGGGGGTCAGTGACTGAAACGTCTCAGCGCTCCATCCATCATCTCCTTGATTTTGCTTTGTTCGCTCGAATTTAGCAGGGTATGCCCAGACGTGGGTCCCTTGCTCACTTTGCCACTGGATTCAAGCTAGCCTGGCTGATGAGGGTGTTACCCTGAAACAGGTCCCAGGATGCTTGTTACCGGATCAGAAAAGACCTGGCTTGGCAGTTCGGTCTGGACTGTTCCCGTGAGGCACAGGGTCAAGACTGATTTGCATATAGCTGGGTCTGGACTGAGGTGGCAAAGTGAGCTAAGGAACGATTATGGATTCAACCCGGATCTGTGACTGGGGGTGAGTGTCTGAAACATTTCAGCGCTCCGTCCATCATCTCCTTGTGTTTGCTTTGTTCACCCTAAGTTGGCAGTGTATGCCCAGACGTGGTTTCCTAGCTCACTTTTCCACTGGATTCAAGCTAGCCTGGCTGATGAGGGTGTTACCCCGAAACAGGTCCCAGGATGCTTGTTTCCGGTTCATGGAAGACCTGGCTTGGTCGTTCCGGCTCGACTGTTCCCGTGATGCACAGGGTCAAGACTGATTTGCATATAGCTGGGTCTGAACTGAGGTGGCGAAGTGAGCTAAATAACCCTGATGGATTCAACCAAGATCTGTGACTGGGGGTGAGTGTCTGAAATATTTCAGCCCTCCGTCAATAATCTCCTTGTGTTTGCTTTGTTCACACTAAGTTGGCAGGGTATGCCCAGATGTGTGTCCCTTGCTCACTTTGCCACTGCATTCAAGCTAGCCTGGCTGATGAAGGGTGTTACCCCGAAACCGTTCCCAGGATGCTTGTTTCCGGTTCAGGGAAGACCTGGCTTGACAGTTCGTTCTGGACTGTTCCCATGAGGTACAGGGTCAAGACTGATTTGCAAATAGCTGTGTCAGAACTGAGGTGGCAAAGTGAGCTAAAGAACCATGATGGATTCAACCCAGATCTGTGACTGGGGGTGAGTGTCTGAAAAGTTTCACCGCTCCATCCATCAACTCTGTGGGTTTGCTTTGCTCCCCCTAAGTTGGCAGGGTATGCCCAGATGTGGGTTCCTTGCTCAGTTTGACACTGGATTCAAGCTAGCCTGGCTGATCAGGAGTGTTACCCCAAAACCAGTCCCAGGATGCTTGTTGCCGGTTCGGGGAAGACCTGACTTGGCAGTTCGGTCTGGACTGTTCTCATGAGGCACAGGGTCAAGACTGATTTGCATATAGCTGGGTCTGAACTGAGGTGACGAAGTGACCTAAGGAGCCATGATGGATTTAACCCAGATCTGTGACTGGGGTGAGTGCCTGAAATGTTTCAGTGCTCTGTCAATCATCTCCTTGTGTTTGCTTTGTTTGCCCTAAGTTGGCAGGGTATGCCCAGACGTGGGTCCCTTGCTCACGTTGCCACTGGATTCCGGATAGCCTGGCTGATGAGGGGTGTTACCCCAAAACCAGTCCCAGGATGCTTGTTACCGGTTCAGGGAAGACCTGGATTGGCAATTCGGTCTGGACTGTTCTCATGAGGCACAGGGTAAAGACAGATTTGCATATAGCTGGGTCTGAACTGAAGTGGCGAAGTGACCTAAAGAACCATGATGGATGTAACCCATATCTGTGACTGGTGTGAGTGTCTGAAATGTTTCAGCGCTCCGTCAATCATCTCCTTGTGTTTGCCCTAAGTTGGCTGGGTATGCCCAGATGTGGGTCCCTTGCTCACTTTGCCACTGGATTAAAGCGAGCCTGGCTGATGAGGGGTGTTACACCGAAACTGTTCCCAGATTGCTTGTTTCCGTTTCAGGTGAAACCTGGCTTGGCAGTTCGTTTGGGACTGTTCCCATGAGGCACAGGGTCAAGACTGATTTGCATATAGCTGGGTCAGAACTGAGGTGGCAAAGTGAGCTAAAGAACCATGATGGATTCAACCCATCTCTGTGACTGGGGGTGAGTGTCTGAAATGTTTCAGAGCTCCGTCAATCATCTCCTTGTCTTTGCTTAGTTCATCATAATTTGGCATGGTATGCCCAGAAGTGGGTCCCTGGCTCACTTTGCCACTGGACTCAAGCTAGCTTGGCTGATGAGGGTGTTACCCCGAAACAGATCCCAGGATGCTTGTTACCGGTTCAGTGAAGACCTAGCTTGGCAGTTCGGTCTGGACTGTTCCCACGAGGCACAGGGTCAAGATTGATTCGCATATAGCTGGGTCAGAACTGAGGTGGCAAAGTGAGCTAAAGAACCATGATGGATTCAACCCAGATCTGTGACTGGGGATGAGTGTCTGAAATGTTTCAGCGCTCCATCCATCCTCTCCTTTTGTGTGCTTTGTTCGCCCTAATTTGGCAGGGTATGCCCAGACGTGGGTCCCATGCTCACTCTGCCACTCGATTCAAGCTAACCTGGCTGATAAGGGGTGTTACCCCGAAACTGGTCCCAGGATGCTTGTTTCCGGTTCAAGGAAGACCTGGCTTGGCAGTTCCGGCTGGACTGTTCCCGTGAGGCACAGGGTCAAGACTGATTTGCATATAGCTGGGTCAGAACTGAGGTGGCGAAGTGAGTTAAAGAACGATAATGCATTCAACCCAGATCTGTGACTGGGGGTGAGTGTCTGAAAAGTTTCAGCGTTCCGTCCATCAACTCTGTGGGTTTGCTTTGATCCCCCTAAGTTGGCAGGGTATGCCCAGACGTGGGTCCCTTGCTCACGTTGCCACTGGATTCCGGATAGGCTGGCTGATGAGGGGTGTTACCCCAAAACCAGTCCCAGGATGCTTGTTACCGGTTCAGGGAAGACCTGGATTGGCAGTTCGGTCTGGACTGTTCTCATGAGGCACAGGGTCAAGACAGATTTGCATATAGCTGGGTCTGAATAGAGGAGGCGAAGTGACCTAAAGAACCATGATGGATTTAACCCATATCTGTGACTGGTGTGAGTGTCTGAAATGTTTCAGCGCTCCGTCAATCATCTCCTTGTGTTTTCCCTAAGTTGGCTGAGTATGCCCAGATATGGGTCGCTTGCTCACTTTGCCACTGGATTAAAGCGAGCCTGGCTGATGAGGGGTGTTACACCAAAACTGTTCCCAGATTGCTTGTTTCCGTTTCAGGTGAAACCTGGCTTGGCAGTTCGTTTGGGACTGTTCCCATGAGGCAGAGGGTCAAGACTGATTTGCATATAGCTGGGTCAGAACTGAGGTGGCAAAGTGAGCTAAAGAACCATGATGGATTCAACCCATCTCTGTGACTGGGGGTGAGTGTCTGAAATGTTTCAGAGCTCCGTCAATCATCTCCTTGTCTTTGCTTTGTTCACCATAATTTGGCAGGGTATGCCCAGAAGTGGGTCCCTGGCTCACTTTGCCACTGGACTCAAGCTAGCTTGGCTGATGAGGGTGTTACCCCGAAACAGATCCCAGGATGCTTGTTACCGGTTCAGGGAAGACCTAGCTTGGCAGTTCGGTCTGGACTGTTCCCACGAGGCACAGGTTCAAGACTGATTTGCATATAGCTGGGTCTGAACTAAAGTGGCGAAGTGAGCTAAAGAACGATGATTGATTCAACCCAGATCTGTGACTGGGAGTTAGTGTCTGAAACGTCTCAGCGCTCTGTCCATCATCTCCTTGTGTTTGGTTTGTTCGCCCTAATTTGGTAGTCTATGCCCAGACGTGGGGCCCTTGCTCACTTTGCCACTGGATTCAAGCTAGCCTGGCTGATGAGGGTGTTACCCCGAAACAGTTCCCTGGATGCTTGATACCAGTTCAGGGAAGACCTGGCTTGGCAGTTCGGTCTGGACTGTTCCTATGAGGCACAGGGTCAAGATTGATTTGCATATAGCTGGGTCAGAACTGAGGTGGCAAAGTGAGCTAAAGAACGATGATTGATTCAACCCAGATCTGTGACTGGGGATGAGTGTCTGAAACGTCTCAGCGCTCTGTCCATCATCTCCTTGTGTTTGGTTTGTTCGCCCTAATTTGGTAGTCTATGCCCAGACGTGGGTCCCATGCTCACTCTGCCACTGGATTCAAGCTAACCTGGCTGATAAGGGGTGTTACCCCGAAACTGGTCCCAGGATGCTTGTTTCCAGTGCAGGGAAGACCTGGCTTGGCAGTTCCGGCTGGACTGTTCCCGTGAGGCACAGGGTCAAGACTGATTTGCATATAGCTGGGTCAGAACTGTGAGTTAAAGAACGATGATGGATTCAACCCAGATCTGTGACTGGGGGTGAGTGTCTGAAAAGTTTCAGCGCTCCATCCATCAACTCTGTGGGTTTGCTTTGCTCCCCCTAAGTTGGCAGGGTATGCCCAGACATGGGTCCCTTGCTCACTTTACCACTGGATTCAAGCTAGCCTGGCTGATGAGGGGTGTTACCCCAAAACCAGTCCCAGGATGCTTGTTACCGATTCAGGGAATGACCTGGCTTGGCAGTTTGATCTGGACTGTTCTCATGAGGCACAGGGTCAAGACTGATTTGCATATACCTGGGTCTGAACTGAGGAGACGAAGTGAGCAAAGGAACGATGATGGATTCAACCCAGATCTGTGACTGGGGGTGAGTGTCTGAAACGTTTCAGCGCTCCGTCCATCATCTCCTTGTGTTTCCTTTGTTCGCCCTAAGTTGGCAGGGTATGCCTAGACGTGGGTCCTTTGCTCACTTTGCTACTGGATTGAAGCTAGCCTGGCTGATGAGGGTGCTACCCCGAAACAGGTCCCAGGATGCTTGTTATCGGTTCAGGGAAGATCTGGCTTGGCAGTTCGGTCTGGACTGTTCCCATGAGGCACAGGGTCAAGACTGATTTGCATATAGCTGGGTCAGAACTGAGGTGGCGAAGTGAGTTAAAGAACGATGATGGATTCAACCCAGATCTGTGACTGGGGGTGAGAGTCTGAAAGGTTTCAGCGCTCCGTCCATCAACTCTGTGGGTTTGCTTTGCTCCCCCTAAGTTGGCAGGGTAGGCCCAGATGTGGGTCCCTTGCTCAATTTGCCACTGGATTCAAGTTAGCCTGGCTGATGAGGGGTGTTATCCCAAAACCAGTCCCAGGATGCTTGTTTCCATTTCAGGGAAGACCTGGCTTGGCAGTTCAGTTGGGACTGTTATCATGAGGCATAGGGTCAAGACTGATTTGCATATAGCTGTGTCAGAACTAAGGTGGCGAAGTGAGCTAAAGAACCATGATGGATTCAACCCAGTTCTGTGACTGGGGGTGAGTGTCTGAAAGGTTTCAGCGCTCCGTCCATCAACTCTGTGGGTTTGCTTTGCTCCCCCTAAGTTGGCAGGGTAGGCCCAGATGTGGGTCCCTTGCTCAATTTGCCACTGGATTCAAGTTAGCCTGGCTGATGAGGGGTGTTTCCCCAAAACCAGTCCCAGGATGCTTGTTTCCATTTCAGGGAAGACCTAGCTTGGCAGTTCGGTCTGGACTGTTCCCACGAGGCACAGGGTCAAGACTGATTTGCATATAGCTGGGTCTGAACTGAAGTGGCGAAGTCAGCTAAAGAACGATGATGGATTCAACCCATATCTGTGACTGGGAGTTAGTGTCTGAAACGTCTCAGCGCTCTGTCCATCATCTCCTTGTGTTTGCTTTGTTCGCCCTAATTTGGTAGTGTATGCCCAGACATGGGTCCCTTGCTCACTTTGCCACTGGATTCAAGCTAGCCTGGCTGATGAGGGTGTTACCCCGATACAGGTCCCAGGATGCTTGATACCAGTTCAGAGAAGACCTGGCTTGGCAGTTCGGTCTGGACTGTTCCTATGAGGCACAGGGTCAAGACTGATTTGCATATAGCTGGGTCTGAACTGAGGTGGCGAAGTGAGCTAAAGAACCATGATGGATTCAACCCAGATCTGTGACTGGGGGTGAGTGTCTGAAAAGTTGCAGCACTCTGTCCATCATCTCCTTGTGTTTGCTTTGCTCGTCCTAAGTTGGCAGGGTATGCCAAGACGTGGGTCCCTTGCTCACTTTGCCACTGGATTCAAGCTACCCTGGCTGATGAGGGCTGTTACCCTAAAACCTGTCCCAGGATGATTGTTACCGGTTCAGGGAAGACCTGGCTTGACAGTTTGGTCTGGAGTGTTCTCATGAGACACAAGGTCAAGACTGATGTGCATATAGCTGGGTCTGAACTGGGGTGGTGTAGTGAAATAAAGAAAGATGATAGATTCAACCCAGATCTGTGACTGGGGGTGAGTGTCTGAAAAGTTTCAGTGCTCCGTCCATCAACTCCATGTGTTTGCTTTGCTCGCCCTAAGTTGGCAGGGTATGCCCAGGCATGGATCCCTTGCTCACTTTGCCACTGGATTCAAGCTAGCCTGGCTGATGAGAGGTGTTATCCCCAAAACCGGTCTCAGGATGCTTGTTACAGGTTCAGGGAAGACCTGGCTTGGCAGTTCGGTCTGGACTGTTCTCATGAGGCACAGGCTCAAGACTGATTTGCATATAGCTGGGTCTGAACTGAGGTGGCGAAGTGAGCTAAATAACCCTGATGGATTTAACCAAGATCTTCGACTGGGGGTGAGTGTCTGAAATGTTTCAGCCCTCTGTCAATCATCTCCTTGTGTTTGCTTTGTTCACCCTAAGTTGGTAGGGTATGCCCAGATGTGGGTCTCTTGCTCATTTTGCCACTGCATTCAAGCTAGCCTGGCTGATGAAGGGTGTTAACCCAAAACCATTCCCAGGATGCTTGTTTCTGGTTCAGGGAAGACCTGGCTTGGCAGTTCGTTCTGGACTGTTCCCATGAGGTACAGGGGCAAGACTGATTTGCACATAGCTGGGTCAGAACTGAGGTGGCGAAGTGCGCTAAAGAACAATGATTGATTCAACCCAGATCTGTGATTGGTAGTTAGTGTTTGAAACGTCTCAGCGCTCTGTCCATCATCTCCTTGTATTTGCTTTGTTCACCCTAATTTGGTAGTGTATGCCCAGACATGGGTCCCTTGCTCACTTTACCACTGGATTCAAGCTAGCCTGGCAGATGAGGGTGTTACCCCGAAACAGTTCCCAGGATGCTTGATACCAGTTCAGGGAAGACCTGGCTTGGCAGTTCGGTCTGAATTGTTCCTAAGAGGCACAGGGTCAAGACTGATTTGCATATAGCTGGGTCTGAACTGAAGTGGCGAAGTGAGCTAAAGAACCATGATGGACTCAACCCAGATCTGTGACTGGGGGTGAATGTCTGAAAAGTTGCAGCACTCCGTCCATCATCTCCTTGTGTTTGCTTTGCTTGCCCTAAGTTGGTAGGGAATGCCCAGATGTGGGTCCCTTGCTCGCTTTGTCACTGGATTCAAGCTAGCATGGCTGATGAAGGGTGTTACCCCAAAACAGGTCCCAGGATGCTTGTTTCTGGTTCAGGGAATACCTGGCTTGGCAGTTCGTTCTGGACTGTTCCCATGAGGTACAGGGTCAAGACTGATTTGCATATAGCTGGGTCAGAACTGAGGTGGCAAAATGAGCTAAAGAACCATGATGGATTCAACCCATCTCTGTGACTAGGGGTGAGTGTCTGAAATGTTTCAGCGCTCCATCAATCATCTCCTTGTGTTTGCTTTGTTCGCGCTAATTTGGCAGTGTATGCCCAGAAGTGGGTCCCTTGCTCACTTTGCCACTGGACTCAAGCTAGCTTGGCTGATGAGGGTGTTACCCCGAAACAGGTCCCAGGATGCTTGTTACTGGTTCAGGGAAGACCTAGCTTGGCAGTTCGCTCTGGACTGTTCCCACGAGGCACAGGGTCAAGACTGATTTGCATATAGCTGGGTCTGAAGTGAAGTGGCGAAGTGCGCTAAAGAACGATGATGGATTCAACCAAGATCTGTGACTGGGGGTGAGTGTCTGAAAAGTTTCAATGCTCCGTACATCATCTCCGTGTGTTTGCTTTGCTCACCCTAAGTGGAAGGGTATGCCCAGGCGTCGGATCCTTGCTTACTTTGCCTCTGAATTCATGCTAGCCTGGCTGATGAGAGGTGTTACGCCCCAAAACCGGTCCCAGGATGCTTGTTACAGGTTCAGGGAAGACCTGGCTTGGCAGTACGGTCTGGACTGTTCTCATGAGGCACAGGGTCAAGACTGATTTGCATATAGCTGGGTTTGAACTGAGGTGGCGAAGTGAGCTAAAAAAACCCTGATGGATTCAACCAAGATCTGTGACTGGGGGTCAGTGTCTGAAACGTCTCAGCACTCCATCCATCATCTCCTTGTGTCTGCTTTGTTCGCTTGAATTTAGCAGGGTATGCCCAGACGTGGGTCCCTTGCTCACTTCGCCACTGGATTAAAGCTAGCCTGGCTGATGAGGGGTGTTATCCCGAAACCGTTCCCAGAATGCTTGTTTCTGTTTCAGGGAAGACCTGGCTTGGCAGTTCGTTTGGGACTGTTCCCATGAGGCACAGGGTCAAGACTGATTTGCATATAGCTGGGTCAGAACTGAGGTGGCGAAGTGAGCTAAAGAACCATGATGGATTCAACCCAGTTCTGTGACTGGGGGTGAGTGTCTGAAATGTTTCAGCGCTCCGTCAATCATCTCCTTGTGTTTGCTTTGTTCGCCCTAATTTGGCGGGGTATGCCCAGAAGTGGGTCCCTTGCTCACTTTGCCACTGGACTCAAGCTAGCCTGGTTGATGAAGGTGTTTCCCCGAAACAGATCCCAGGATGCTTGGTACCAGTTCAGGGAAGACCTAGCTTGGCAGTTCGGTCTGGACTGTTCCCACGAGGCACAGGGTCAAGACTGATTTGCATATATCTCGGTCTGAAGTGAAGTGGCGAAGTGAGCTAAATAACCCTGATGGATTCAACCAAGATCTGTGACTGGGAGTTAGTGTCTGAAACGTCTCAGGGCTCTGTCCATCATCTCCTTGTGTTTGCTTTGTTCGCCCTAATTTGGTAGTGTATGCCCAGACGTGGGTCCCTTGCTCACTTTGCCACTGGATTCAAGCTAGCCTGTCTGATGAGGGGTGCTACCCCAAAACCTGTCCCAGGATGCTTGTTAACGGTTCCGGGAAGATCTGGCTTGACAATTTGGTCTGGACTGTTCTCATGAGACACAAGGTCAAGACTGATTTGCATATAGCTGGGTCTGAACTAAGGGGGCGAAGTGAGCTAAATAACCCTGATGGATTCAACCAAGATCTGTGACTGGGGGTGAGAGTCTGAAATGTTTCAGCGCTCCATCAATCATCTCCATGTGTTTGCTTTGCTCGCCCTAAAGTGGAAGGGTATGCCCAGGCGTGGGTCCCTTGCTCACTTTGCCACTGGATTCAAGCTAGCCTGACTGATGTGGGTGTTTCCCCGAAACAGGTCCTAGGATGCTTGTTACTGGTTCAGGGAAGATCTGGCTTGGCAGTTCGGTCTGGACTGTTCCCATGAGGCACAGGGTCAAGACTGATTTGCATATAGCTGAGTCAGAACTGAGGTGGCGAAGTGAGCTAAGGAACGATGATGGCTTCAACAGGATCTGTGACTGGGGGTGAGTGTCTGAAATGTTTGAGCGCTCCGTCCATCCCCTCCTTGTGTTTGCTTTGTTCGCCCTAAGTTGGCAGGGTATGCCTAAATGTGGGCCCTTTGCTCACTTTGCCACTGGTTTCAAGCTAGACTGGCTGATATGGGGTGTTACCCCGAAACTGGTCCCAGGATGCTTGTTTCCGGTTCAGGGAAGACCTGGCTTGGCAGTTCCGGCTGGACTGTTCCCGTGAGGCACAGGGTCAAGACTGATTTGCATATAGCTCGGTCAGAACTGAGGTGGCGAAGTGAGTTAAAGAACGATGATGGATTCAACCCAGATCTGTGACTGGGGGTGAGTGTCTGAAAGGTTTCAGCGCTCCGTCCATCAACTCTGTGGGTTTGCTTTGCTCCCCCTAAGTTGGAAGGGTAGGCCCAGACGTGGGTCCCTTGCTCAATTTGCCACTGGATTCAAGCTAGCCTGGCTGATGAGGGGGTTACCCCAAAACCAGTACCAGGATGCTTGTTACCGGTTCAGGGAAGACCTGGCGTGGCAGTTCGATCTGGACTGTTCTCATGAGGCACAGGGTCAAAACTGATTTCCATATAGCTGGGTTTGAACTGAGGTGGCGAAGTGACCTAAAGAACCATAATGGATTTAACCCAGATCTGTGACTGGGGTGAGTGTCTGAAATGTTTCAGAGCTACGTCAATCATCTCCTTGTGTTTGCTTTGTTTGCCTTAAGTTGGCAGGGTATGCCCAGATGTGGGTCACTTGCTCACTTCGCCACTGGATTTAAGCTAGCCTGGCTGATGAGGGGTGTTATCCCGAAACCGTTCCCAGAATGCTTGTTTCCGTTTCAGGGAAGACCTGGCTTGGCAGTTCGTTTGGGACTGTTCCCATGAGGCACAGGGTCAAGACTGATTTGCATATAGCTGGGTCAGAACTGAGGTGGCGAAGTGAGCTAAAGAACCATGATGGATTCAACCCAGTTCTGTGACTGGGGGTGAGTGTCTGAAATGTTTCAGCGCTCCCTAAATCATCTCCTTGTGTTTGCTTTGTTCGCCCTAATTTGGCGGGGTATGCCCAGAAGTGGGTCCCTTGCTCACTTTGCCACTGGACTCAAGCTAGCCTGGTTGATGAGGGTGTTTCTCCAAAACAGATCCCAGGATGCTTGTTACCGGTTCAGGGAAGACCTAGCTTGGCAGTTCGGTCTGGACTGTTCCCACGAGGCACAGGGTCAAGACTGATTTGCATATAGCTGGGTCTGAAGTGAAGTGGCGAAGTGTGCTAAAGAACGATGATTGATTCAACCCAGATCTGTGACTGGGAGTTAGTGTCTGAAATGTTTGAGCGCTCCGTCCATCCCCTCCTTGTGTTTGCTTTGTTCGCCCTAAGTTGGCAGGGTATGCCTAAATGTGGGTCCTTTGCTCACTTTGCCACTGGTTTCAAGCTAGCCTGGCTGATATGGGGTGTTACCCCGAAACTGTTCCCAGGATGCTTGTTTCCGGTTCAGGGAAGACCTGGCTTGGCAGTTCCGGCTGGACTGTTCCCGTGAGGCACAGGGTCAAGACTGATTTGCATATAGCTCGGTCAGAACTGAGGTGGCGAAGTGAGTTAAAGAACGATGATGGATTCAACCCAGATCTGTGACTGGGGGTGAGTGTCTGAAAGGTTTCAGCTCTGCGTCCATCAACTCTGTGGGTTTGCTTTGCTCCCCCTAAGTTGGCAGGGTAGGCCCAGACGTGGGTCCCTTGCTCAATTTGCCACTGGATTCAAGCTAGCCTGTCTGATGAGGGGGTTACCCCAAAACCAGTCCCAGGATGCTTGTTACCGGTTCAGGGAAGACCTGGCGTGGCAGTTCGGTCTTGACTGTTCTCATGAGGCACAGGGTCAAGACTGATTTGCATATAGCTGGGTTTGAACTGAGGTGGCGAAGTAACCTAAAGAACCATAATGGATTTAACCCAGATCTGTGACTGGGGTGAGTGTCTGAAATGTTTCAGAGCTACTTCAATCATCTCCTTGTGTTTACTTTGTTTGCCCTAAGTTGGCAGGGTATGCCCAGATGTGGGTCCCTTGCTCACTTCGCCACTGGATTAAAGCTAGCCTGGCTGATGAGGGGTGTTATCCCGAAACCGTTCCCAGAATGCTTGTTTCCGTTTCAGGGAAGACCTGGCTTGGCAGTTCGTTTGGGACTGTTCCCATGAGGCACAGGGTCAAGACTGATTTGCATATATCTGGGTCAGAACTGAGGTGGCGAAGTGAGCTAAAGAACCATGATGGATTCAACCCACTTCTGTGACGGGGGGTGAGTGTCTGAAATGTTTCAGCGCTCCCTAAATCATCTCCTTGTGTTTGCTTTGTTCGCCCTAATTTGGCGGGGTATGCCCAGAAGTGGGTCCCTTGCTCACTATGCCACTGGACTCAAGCTAGCCTGGTTGATGAGGGTGTTTCCCTGAAACAGATCCTAGGATGCTTGTTACCGGTTCAGGGAAGACCAAGCTTGGCAGTTCGGTCCGGACTGTTCCCACGAGGCACAGGGTCAAGACTGACTTGCATATAGCTGGGTCTGAAGTGAAGTGGCGAAGTGTGCTAAAGAACGATGATTGATTCAACCCAGATCTGTGACTGGGAGTTAGTGTCTGAAATGTTTGAGCGCTCCGTCCATCCCCTCCTTGTGTTTGCTTTGTTCGCCCTAAGTTGGCAGGGTATGCCTAAATGTGGGTCCCTTGCTCACTTTGCCACTGGTTTCAAGCTAGCCTGGCTGATGATGGGGTGTTACCCCGAAACTGGTCCCAGGATGCTTGTTTCCGGTTCAGGGAAGACCTGGCTTGGCAGTTCCGGCTGGACTGTTCCCATGAGGCACAGGGTCAAGACTGATTTGCATATAGCTCGGTCAGAACTGAGGTGGCGAAGTGAGTTAAAGAACGATGATGGATTCAACCCAGATCTGTGACTGGGGGTGAGTGTCTGAAAGGTTTCAGCTCTCCGTCCATCAACTCCTGTGTGTTTGCTTTGCTCGCCCTAAGTTGGCAGGGTAGGCCCAGACGTGGGTCCCTTGCTCACTTTGCCACTATATTCAAGCTAGCCTGGCTGATGAGGGTGTTACCCCGATACAGGTCCCAGGATGCTTGTTACCGGTTGAGGGAAGACCTGGCTTGGCTGTTCGGTTTGGACTGTTCCCATGAGGCACAGGGTCAAGACTGATTTGCATATAGCTGGGTCTGAACTGAGGTGGTGAAGTGAGCTAAGGAACGATGATGGACTCATCCCGGATCTGTGACTGAGGGTGAATGTCTGAAACGGTTCAGCGCTCCGTCCATCATCTCCTTGTGTTTGCTTTGTTCGCCCTAAGTTGGCAGGGTATTCCTAGACGTGGGTCCTTTGCTCACTTTGCACTGGATTCAAGCTAGCCTGGCTGATAAGGGGTGTTACCCCGAAACTGGTCCCAGGATGCTTGTTTCCATTTCAGGGAAGACCTGGCTTGTCAGTTCGGTCTGGACTGTTCCCATGAGGCACAGGGTCAAAACTGATTTGCATATCGCTGGGTCTGAACTGAGGTGGCGAAGTGAGCTAAGGAACGCTGATGGATTCATCCCAGATCTGTGACTGGGAGTGAGTGTCTGAAACATCTCAGCGCTCCATCCATCATCTCCTTGTGTTTGCTTTGTTCGCTCGAATTTAGCAGCGTTTGCCCAGACGTGAGTCCCTTGCTCACTTTGCCACTGGATTCCAGCTAGCCTGGCTGATGAGGGTGTTACCCCGAAACTGGTCCTAGGATGCTTGTTACGGGTTCAGAGAAGACCTTGCTTGTCAGTTCGGTCTGGACTGTTCCCATGAGGCACAGGGTCAAAACTGATTTGCATATAGCTGGGTCTGAAATGAGGTGGTGAAGTGAACTAAAGAACGATGATGGATTCAACCCAGATCTGTGACTGGGGGTCAGTGTCTGAAACGTCTCAGCGCTCCATCCATCATCTCCTTGTGTTTGCTTTGTTCGCTCGAATTTAACAGGGTAAGCCCAGACGTGGGTCCCTTGCTCACTTTGCCACTATATTCAAGCTAGCCTGGCTGATGAGGGTGTTACCCCGAAACAGGTCCCAGGATGCTTGTTACCGGGTGAGGGAAGACCTGGCTTGGCAGTTCGGTTTGGACTGTTCCCATGAGGCACAGGGTCAAGACTGATTTGCATATAGCTGGGTCTGAACTGAGGTGGTGAAGTGAGCTAAGGTACGATGATGGACTCATCCCGGATCTGTGACTGGGGGTGAATGTCTGAAACGGTTCAGCGCTCCGTCCATCATCTCCTTGTGTTTGCTTTGTTCGCCCTAAGTTGGCAGGGTATTACCAGACGTGGGTCCTTTGCTCACTTTGCACTGGATTCAAGCTAGCCACCCTGGCTGATAAGGGGTGTAACCCTGAAACTGGTCCCAGGATGCTTGTTTCCGTTTCAGGGAAGACCTGGCTTGTCAGTTCGGTCTGGACTGTTCCCATGAGGCACAAGGTCAAGACTGATTTGCATATAGCTGGGTCTGAAACTGAGGTGGTGAAGTGAACTAAAGAACGATGATGGATTCAACCCAGATCTGTGACTTGGGGTCAGTGTCTGAAACGTCTCAGCGCTCCATCCATCATCTCCTTGTGTTTGCTTTGTTCGCTCGAATTTAACAGGGTAAGCCCAGACGTGGGTCCCTTGATTACTTTGCCACTATATTCAAGCTAGCCTGGCTGATGAGGGTGTTACCCCGAAACAGGTCCCAGGATGCTTGTTACCGGTTGAGGGAAGACCTAGCTTGGCAGTTCGGTCTGAACTGTTCCCAAGAGGCACAGGGTCAATACTGATTTGCATATAGCTGGGTCTGAACTGAAGTGGCGAAGTGAGCTAAAGAACGCTGATGGATTCAACCCAGATCTGTGACTGGGAGTGAGTGTCTGAAACGTCTCAGCGCTCCATCCATCATCTCCTTGTGTTTGCTTTGTTCGCTCGAATTTAGCAGGGTTTGCCCAGACGTGAGTCCCTTGCTCACTTTGCCACTATATTCAAGCTAGCCTTGCTGATGAGGGTGTTACCCCAAAACAGGTCCCAGGATGCTTGTTACCGGTTCAGGGAAGACCTGGCTTGGCAGTTCGGTTTGGACTATTCCCATGAGACACAGGGTCAAGACTGATTTGCATATAGCTGGGTCTGAACTGAGGTGACGAAGTGAGCTAAGGAACGATGATGGACTCAACCCGGATCTGTGACTGGGGGTGAATGTCTGAAACGGTTCAGCGCTCCGTCCATCATCTCCTTGTGTTTGCTTTGTTCACCCTAAGTTGGCAGGGTATTCCTAGACGTGGGTCCTTTGCTCACTTTGCACTGGATTCAAGCTAGCCTGGTTGATAAGGGGTGTTACCCAGATACTGGTCCCAGGATGCTTGTTTCCGGTTCAGGGAAGACCTGGCCTGGCTGTTCCGGTTGGACTGTTCCCATGAGGCACAGGGTCAAGACTGATTTGCATATAGCTAGATAAGAACTGAGGTGGCGAAGTGAGTTAAAGAACGATGATGGATTCAACCCAGATCTGTGACTGGGGGTGAGTGTCTGAAAAGTTTCAGCGCTCCGTCCATCAATCTCCTGTAGGTTTGCTTTGCTCGCCCTAAGTTGGCAGGGTATGCCCAGACGTGGGTCCCTTGCTCACTTTGCCACTGGATTCAAGCTAGCCTGGCTGATGAGGGGTGTTACCCCAAAACCAGTCCCAGGATGCTTGTTACCGGTTCAGGGTAGACCTGGCTTGGCAGTTCGGTCTGGACTGTTCTCATGAGGCACAGGGTCAAGACTGATTTACATATAGCTGGGTATGAACTGAGGTGGTGAAGTGACCTAAAGAACCATGATGGATTTATCCCAGATCTGTGACTGGGGTGAGTGTCTGAAATGTTTCAGCGCTCCGTAAATCATCTCCTTGTGCTTGCTTTGTTCGCCCTAAGTTGGCAGGGTATGCCTAGAAGTGGGTCCATTGCTCACTTTGCCACTGGACTCAAGCTAGCTTGACTGATGAGGGGTGTTACCCCGAAACAGATCCCAGGATGCTTGTTACCGGTTCAGGGAAGACCTAGCTTGGCAGTTCGGTCTGGACTGTTCCCACGAGGCACAGCGACAAGACTGATTTGCATATAGCTGGGTCTGAAATGAAGTGGCGAAGTGAGCTAAAG
Source organism: Calotriton arnoldi (assembly GCA_963921515.1). Lineage (NCBI taxonomy): Eukaryota > Metazoa > Chordata > Amphibia > Caudata > Salamandridae > Calotriton > Calotriton arnoldi. Next base: position 217,015 of record CAWUFW010018009.1, read on the forward strand.
AACGATGATTGATTCAACCCAGAACTGTGACTGGGAGTTAGTGTCTGAAACATCTCAGTGCTCTGTCCATCATCTCCTTGTGTTTGCTTTGTTCTCCCTAATTTGGTAGTGTATGCCCAGACGTGGGTCCCTTGCTCACTTTGCCACTGGATTCAAGCTAGCCTTGCTGATGAGGGTGTTACCCCGAAACCGTTCCCAGGACGCTGGATACCAGTTCAGGGAAGACCTTGCTTGGCAGTTCGGTCTGGACTGTTCCTATGAGGCACAGGCTCAAGACTGATTTGCATATAGCTGGGTCTGAACTGAAGTGGCGAAGTGAGCTAAAGAACCATGATTCATTCAACCCAGATCTGTGACTGGGGGTGAGTGTCTGAAAAGTTGCAGCACTCCGTCCATCATCTCCTTGTGTTTGCTTTGCTCACCCTAATTTGGCAGGGTATGCACAGACGTGGGTCCCTTGCTCACTTTGCCACTGGATTCAAGCTAGCCTGGCTGATGAGGGCTGTTACCCCAAAAGCCTGTCCCAGGATGCTTGATACTGGTTCAGGGAAGACCTGGCTTGACAGTTTGTTCTGGACTGTTCTAATGAGACACACGGTCAAGACTGATTTGCAAATAGCTGGGTCTGAACTGAGGTAGCGTAGTGAGATAAAGAAAGATGATGGATTCAACCCAGATCTGCGACTGGGGGTGAGTGTCTGAAAAGTTTCAGCACTCCGTCCATCATCTCCTTGTGTTTGCTTTGTTTTCCCTAAGTTGGCAGGTTACGCCCAGACATGGGTTCCTTGCTCACTTTGCCACTGGATTCAAGCTAGCCTGGCTGATGAAGGGCAGTACTCCGAAACAGGTCCCAGGATGCTTGTTTCCGGTTCAGGGAAGACCTGGCTTGGCAGTTAGGTCTGGACTGTTGCCATGAGGCAAAGGGTCAAAACTGATTTGCATATAGCTGTGTCAGAACTGAGATGGCGAAGTGAGCTAAAGAACAATGATGGATTCAACCAGGATCTGTGACTGGGGGTGAGTGTCTGAAACGTTTCAGCGCTCCGTCCATCCTCTCCTTGTGTTTGCTTTGTTTGCCCTAAGTTGGCAGGGTATGCCTAGACGTGGGTCCTTTGCTCACTTTGCCACTGGATTCAAGCTAGCCTTGCTGATAAGGGGTGTTACCCCAAAACTGGTGCGAGGATGCTTGTTTCCGGTTCAGGGAAGACCTGGCTTGGCAGTTCCGGCTGGACTGTTCCCGTGAGGCACAGGGTCAAGAATGATTTGCATATAGCTGGGTCAGAACTAAGGTGGCGAAGTGAGTTAAAGAACGATGATGGATTCAACCCAGATCTGTGACTGGGGGTGAGTGTCTGAAAAGTTTCAGCGCTCCGTCCATCAACTCCTGTGGGTTTGCTTTGCTCGCCCTAAGTTGGCAGGGTAGGCCCAGACGTGGGTCCCTTGCTCACTTTGCCACTGTATTCAAGCTAGCCTGGCTGATATGGGGTGTTACCACAAAACCAGTCTCAGGATGCTTGTTACTGGTTCAGGGAAGACCTGGCTTGGCAGTTCGGTCTGGACTGTTCTCATGAGGCACAGGGTCAAGACTGATTTGCATATAGCTGGGTCTGAACTGAGGTGGCAAAGTGACCTAAAGAACAATGATGGGTTCAACCAGGATCTGTGACTGGGGGTGAGTGTCTGAAACGTTTCAGCGCTCCGTCCATCCTCTCCTTGTGTTTGCTTTGTTTGCCCTAAGTTGGCAGGGTATGCACAGATGTGGGTCCCTTGCTCACTTTGCCACTGGATTCAAGCTAGCCTGGCTGATGAGAGGTGTTACCCCCAAAACCAATCCCAGGATGCTTGTTACAGATTCAGGGAAGACCTGGCTTGGCAGTTCGGTCTGGTCAGTTCTCAGAAGGCACAGGGTCAAGACTGATTTGCATATAGCTGGGTCTGAACTGAGGTGGTGAAGTGAACTAAAGAACGATGATGGATTTAACCCAGATCTAAGACTGGGGGTCAGTGACTGAAACGTCTCAGCGCTCCATCCATCATCTCCTTGATTTTGCTTTGTTCGCTCGAATTTAGCAGGGTATGCCCAGACGTGGGTCCCTTGCTCACTTTGCCACTGGATTCAAGCTAGCCTGGCTGATGAGGGTGTTACCCTGAAACAGGTCCCAGGATGCTTGTTACCGGATCAGAAAAGACCTGGCTTGGCAGTTCGGTCTGGACTGTTCCCGTGAGGCACAGGGTCAAGACTGATTTGCATATAGCTGGGTCTGGACTGAGGTGGCAAAGTGAGCTAAGGAACGATTATGGATTCAACCCGGATCTGTGACTGGGGGTGAGTGTCTGAAACATTTCAGCGCTCCGTCCATCATCTCCTTGTGTTTGCTTTGTTCACCCTAAGTTGGCAGTGTATGCCCAGACGTGGTTTCCTAGCTCACTTTTCCACTGGATTCAAGCTAGCCTGGCTGATGAGGGTGTTACCCCGAAACAGGTCCCAGGATGCTTGTTTCCGGTTCATGGAAGACCTGGCTTGGTCAGTTCCGGCTCGACTGTTCCCGTGATGCACAGGGTCAAGACTGATTTGCATATAGCTGGGTCTGAACTGAGGTGGCGAAGTGAGCTAAATAACCCTGATGGATTCAACCAAGATCTGTGACTGGGGGTGAGTGTCTGAAATATTTCAGCCCTCCGTCAATAATCTCCTTGTGTTTGCTTTGTTCACACTAAGTTGGCAGGGTATGCCCAGATGTGTGTCCCTTGCTCACTTTGCCACTGCATTCAAGCTAGCCTGGCTGATGAAGGGTGTTACCCCGAAACCGTTCCCAGGATGCTTGTTTCCGGTTCAGGGAAGACCTGGCTTGACAGTTCGTTCTGGACTGTTCCCATGAGGTACAGGGTCAAGACTGATTTGCAAATAGCTGTGTCAGAACTGAGGTGGCAAAGTGAGCTAAAGAACCATGATGGATTCAACCCAGATCTGTGACTGGGGGTGAGTGTCTGAAAAGTTTCACCGCTCCATCCATCAACTCTGTGGGTTTGCTTTGCTCCCCCTAAGTTGGCAGGGTATGCCCAGATGTGGGTTCCTTGCTCAGTTTGACACTGGATTCAAGCTAGCCTGGCTGATCAGGAGTGTTACCCCAAAACCAGTCCCAGGATGCTTGTTGCCGGTTCGGGGAAGACCTGACTTGGCAGTTCGGTCTGGACTGTTCTCATGAGGCACAGGGTCAAGACTGATTTGCATATAGCTGGGTCTGAACTGAGGTGACGAAGTGACCTAAGGAGCCATGATGGATTTAACCCAGATCTGTGACTGGGGTGAGTGCCTGAAATGTTTCAGTGCTCTGTCAATCATCTCCTTGTGTTTGCTTTGTTTGCCCTAAGTTGGCAGGGTATGCCCAGACGTGGGTCCCTTGCTCACGTTGCCACTGGATTCCGGATAGCCTGGCTGATGAGGGGTGTTACCCCAAAACCAGTCCCAGGATGCTTGTTACCGGTTCAGGGAAGACCTGGATTGGCAATTCGGTCTGGACTGTTCTCATGAGGCACAGGGTAAAGACAGATTTGCATATAGCTGGGTCTGAACTGAAGTGGCGAAGTGACCTAAAGAACCATGATGGATGTAACCCATATCTGTGACTGGTGTGAGTGTCTGAAATGTTTCAGCGCTCCGTCAATCATCTCCTTGTGTTTGCTCCTAAGTTGGCTGGGTATGCCCAGATGTGGGTCCCTTGCTCACTTTGCCACTGGATTAAAGCGAGCCTGGCTGATGAGGGGTGTTACACCGAAACTGTTCCCAGATTGCTTGTTTCCGTTTCAGGTGAAACCTGGCTTGGCAGTTCGTTTGGGACTGTTCCCATGAGGCACAGGGTCAAGACTGATTTGCATATAGCTGGGTCAGAACTGAGGTGGCAAAGTGAGCTAAAGAACCATGATGGATTCAACCCATCTCTGTGACTGGGGGTGAGTGTCTGAAATGTTTCAGAGCTCCGTCAATCATCTCCTTGTCTTTGCTTAGTTCATCATAATTTGGCATGGTATGCCCAGAAGTGGGTCCCTGGCTCACTTTGCCACTGGACTCAAGCTAGCTTGGCTGATGAGGGTGTTACCCCGAAACAGATCCCAGGATGCTTGTTACCGGTTCAGTGAAGACCTAGCTTGGCAGTTCGGTCTGGACTGTTCCCACGAGGCACAGGGTCAAGATTGATTCGCATATAGCTGGGTCAGAACTGAGGTGGCAAAGTGAGCTAAAGAACCATGATGGATTCAACCCAGATCTGTGACTGGGGATGAGTGTCTGAAATGTTTCAGCGCTCCATCCATCCTCTCCTTTTGTGTGCTTTGTTCGCCCTAATTTGGCAGGGTATGCCCAGACGTGGGTCCCATGCTCACTCTGCCACTCGATTCAAGCTAACCTGGCTGATAAGGGGTGTTACCCCGAAACTGGTCCCAGGATGCTTGTTTCCGGTTCAAGGAAGACCTGGCTTGGCAGTTCCGGCTGGACTGTTCCCGTGAGGCACAGGGTCAAGACTGATTTGCATATAGCTGGGTCAGAACTGAGGTGGCGAAGTGAGTTAAAGAACGATAATGCATTCAACCCAGATCTGTGACTGGGGGTGAGTGTCTGAAAAGTTTCAGCGTTCCGTCCATCAACTCTGTGGGTTTGCTTTGATCCCCCTAAGTTGGCAGGGTATGCCCAGACGTGGGTCCCTTGCTCACGTTGCCACTGGATTCCGGATAGGCTGGCTGATGAGGGGTGTTACCCCAAAACCAGTCCCAGGATGCTTGTTACCGGTTCAGGGAAGACCTGGATTGGCAGTTCGGTCTGGACTGTTCTCATGAGGCACAGGGTCAAGACAGATTTGCATATAGCTGGGTCTGAATAGAGGAGGCGAAGTGACCTAAAGAACCATGATGGATTTAACCCATATCTGTGACTGGTGTGAGTGTCTGAAATGTTTCAGCGCTCCGTCAATCATCTCCTTGTGTTTTCCCTAAGTTGGCTGAGTATGCCCAGATATGGGTCGCTTGCTCACTTTGCCACTGGATTAAAGCGAGCCTGGCTGATGAGGGGTGTTACACCAAAACTGTTCCCAGATTGCTTGTTTCCGTTTCAGGTGAAACCTGGCTTGGCAGTTCGTTTGGGACTGTTCCCATGAGGCAGAGGGTCAAGACTGATTTGCATATAGCTGGGTCAGAACTGAGGTGGCAAAGTGAGCTAAAGAACCATGATGGATTCAACCCATCTCTGTGACTGGGGGTGAGTGTCTGAAATGTTTCAGAGCTCCGTCAATCATCTCCTTGTCTTTGCTTTGTTCACCATAATTTGGCAGGGTATGCCCAGAAGTGGGTCCCTGGCTCACTTTGCCACTGGACTCAAGCTAGCTTGGCTGATGAGGGTGTTACCCCGAAACAGATCCCAGGATGCTTGTTACCGGTTCAGGGAAGACCTAGCTTGGCAGTTCGGTCTGGACTGTTCCCACGAGGCACAGGTTCAAGACTGATTTGCATATAGCTGGGTCTGAACTAAAGTGGCGAAGTGAGCTAAAGAACGATGATTGATTCAACCCAGATCTGTGACTGGGAGTTAGTGTCTGAAACGTCTCAGCGCTCTGTCCATCATCTCCTTGTGTTTGGTTTGTTCGCCCTAATTTGGTAGTCTATGCCCAGACGTGGGGCCCTTGCTCACTTTGCCACTGGATTCAAGCTAGCCTGGCTGATGAGGGTGTTACCCCGAAACAGTTCCCTGGATGCTTGATACCAGTTCAGGGAAGACCTGGCTTGGCAGTTCGGTCTGGACTGTTCCTATGAGGCACAGGGTCAAGATTGATTTGCATATAGCTGGGTCAGAACTGAGGTGGCAAAGTGAGCTAAAGAACGATGATTGATTCAACCCAGATCTGTGACTGGGGATGAGTGTCTGAAACGTCTCAGCGCTCTGTCCATCATCTCCTTGTGTTTGGTTTGTTCGCCCTAATTTGGTAGTCTATGCCCAGACGTGGGTCCCATGCTCACTCTGCCACTGGATTCAAGCTAACCTGGCTGATAAGGGGTGTTACCCCGAAACTGGTCCCAGGATGCTTGTTTCCAGTGCAGGGAAGACCTGGCTTGGCAGTTCCGGCTGGACTGTTCCCGTGAGGCACAGGGTCAAGACTGATTTGCATATAGCTGGGTCAGAACTGTGAGTTAAAGAACGATGATGGATTCAACCCAGATCTGTGACTGGGGGTGAGTGTCTGAAAAGTTTCAGCGCTCCATCCATCAACTCTGTGGGTTTGCTTTGCTCCCCCTAAGTTGGCAGGGTATGCCCAGACATGGGTCCCTTGCTCACTTTACCACTGGATTCAAGCTAGCCTGGCTGATGAGGGGTGTTACCCCAAAACCAGTCCCAGGATGCTTGTTACCGATTCAGGGAATGACCTGGCTTGGCAGTTTGATCTGGACTGTTCTCATGAGGCACAGGGTCAAGACTGATTTGCATATACCTGGGTCTGAACTGAGGAGACGAAGTGAGCAAAGGAACGATGATGGATTCAACCCAGATCTGTGACTGGGGGTGAGTGTCTGAAACGTTTCAGCGCTCCGTCCATCATCTCCTTGTGTTTCCTTTGTTCGCCCTAAGTTGGCAGGGTATGCCTAGACGTGGGTCCTTTGCTCACTTTGCTACTGGATTGAAGCTAGCCTGGCTGATGAGGGTGCTACCCCGAAACAGGTCCCAGGATGCTTGTTATCGGTTCAGGGAAGATCTGGCTTGGCAGTTCGGTCTGGACTGTTCCCATGAGGCACAGGGTCAAGACTGATTTGCATATAGCTGGGTCAGAACTGAGGTGGCGAAGTGAGTTAAAGAACGATGATGGATTCAACCCAGATCTGTGACTGGGGGTGAGAGTCTGAAAGGTTTCAGCGCTCCGTCCATCAACTCTGTGGGTTTGCTTTGCTCCCCTAAGTTGGCAGGGTAGGCCCAGATGTGGGTCCCTTGCTCAATTTGCCACTGGATTCAAGTTAGCCTGGCTGATGAGGGGTGTTATCCCAAAACCAGTCCCAGGATGCTTGTTTCCATTTCAGGGAAGACCTGGCTTGGCAGTTCAGTTGGGACTGTTATCATGAGGCATAGGGTCAAGACTGATTTGCATATAGCTGTGTCAGAACTAAGGTGGCGAAGTGAGCTAAAGAACCATGATGGATTCAACCCAGTTCTGTGACTGGGGGTGAGTGTCTGAAAGGTTTCAGCGCTCCGTCCATCAACTCTGTGGGTTTGCTTTGCTCCCCCTAAGTTGGCAGGGTAGGCCCAGATGTGGGTCCCTTGCTCAATTTGCCACTGGATTCAAGTTAGCCTGGCTGATGAGGGGTGTTTCCCCAAAACCAGTCCCAGGATGCTTGTTTCCATTTCAGGGAAGACCTAGCTTGGCAGTTCGGTCTGGACTGTTCCCACGAGGCACAGGGTCAAGACTGATTTGCATATAGCTGGGTCTGAACTGAAGTGGCGAAGTCAGCTAAAGAACGATGATGGATTCAACCCAGATCTGTGACAGGGAGTTAGTGTCTGAAACGTCTCAGCCCTCTGTCCATCATCTCCTTGTGTTTGCTTTGTTCACCCTAATTTGGTAGTGTATGCTCAGACGTGGGTCCCTTGCTCACTTTGCCACTGGATTCAAGCTAGTCTGGCTGATGACGGTGTTACCCCGAAACAGGTCCCAGGATGCTTGATACCAGTTCAGGGAAGACCTGGCATGGCAGTTCGGTCTGGACTCTTCCTATAAGGCACAGGGTCAAGACTGATTTGCATATAGCTGGGTCTGAACTGAGGTGGCGAAGTGAGCTAAAGAACCATGATGGATTCAACCCAGATCTGTGACTGGGGGTGAGTGTCTGAAAAGTTGCAGCACTCTGTCCATCATCTCCTTGTGTTTGCTTTGCTCGCCCTAAGTTGGCAGGGTATGCCCAGTCGTGGGTCCCTTGCTCACTTTGCCACTGGATTCAAGCTAGCCTGGCTGATGAGGGCTGTTACCCTAAAACCTGTCCCAGGATGATTGTTACCGGTTCAGGGAAGACCTGGCTTGACAGTTTGGTCTGGAGTGTTCTCATGAGACACAAGGTCAAGACTGATGTGCATATAGCTGGGTCTGAACTGGGGTGGTGTAGTGAAATAAAGAAAGATGATAGATTCAACCCAGATCTGTGACTGGGGGTGAGTGTCTGAAAAGTTTCAGTGCTCCGTCCATCAACTCCATGTGTTTGCTTTGCTCGCCCTAAGTTGGCAGGGTATGCCCAGGCATGGATCCCTTGCTCACTTTGCCACTGGATTCAAGCTAGCCTGGCTGATGAGAGGTGTTATCCCCAAAACCGGTCTCAGGATGCTTGTTACAGGTTCAGGGAAGACCTGGCTTGGCAGTTCGGTCTGGACTGTTCTCATGAGGCACAGGCTCAAGACTGATTTGCATATAGCTGGGTCTGAACTGAGGTGGCGAAGTGAGCTAAATAACCCTGATGGATTTAACCAAGATCTTCGACTGGGGGTGAGTGTCTGAAATGTTTCAGCCCTCTGTCAATCATCTCCTTGTGTTTGCTTTGTTCACCCTAAGTTGGTAGGGTATGCCCAGATGTGGGTCTCTTGCTCATTTTGCCACTGCATTCAAGCTAGCCTGGCTGATGAAGGGTGTTAACCCAAAACCATTCCCAGGATGCTTGTTTCTGGTTCAGGGAAGACCTGGCTTGGCAGTTCGTTCTGGACTGTTCCCATGAGGTACAGGGGCAAGACTGATTTGCACATAGCTGGGTCAGAACTGAGGTGGCGAAGTGCGCTAAAGAACAATGATTGATTCAACCCAGATCTGTGATTGGTAGTTAGTGTTTGAAACGTCTCAGCGCTCTGTCCATCATCTCCTTGTATTTGCTTTGTTCACCCTAATTTGGTAGTGTATGCCCAGACATGGGTCCCTTGCTCACTTTACCACTGGATTCAAGCTAGCCTGGCAGATGAGGGTGTTACCCCGAAACAGTTCCCAGGATGCTTGATACCAGTTCAGGGAAGACCTGGCTTGGCAGTTCGGTCTGAATTGTTCCTAAGAGGCACAGGGTCAAGACTGATTTGCATATAGCTGGGTCTGAACTGAAGTGGCGAAGTGAGCTAAAGAACCATGATGGACTCAACCCAGATCTGTGACTGGGGGTGAATGTCTGAAAAGTTGCAGCACTCCGTCCATCATCTCCTTGTGTTTGCTTTGCTTGCCCTAAGTTGGTAGGGAATGCCCAGATGTGGGTCCCTTGCTCGCTTTGTCACTGGATTCAAGCTAGCATGGCTGATGAAGGGTGTTACCCCAAAACAGGTCCCAGGATGCTTGTTTCTGGTTCAGGGAATACCTGGCTTGGCAGTTCGTTCTGGACTGTTCCCATGAGGTACAGGGTCAAGACTGATTTGCATATAGCTGGGTCAGAACTGAGGTGGCAAAATGAGCTAAAGAACCATGATGGATTCAACCCATCTCTGTGACTAGGGGTGAGTGTCTGAAATGTTTCAGCGCTCCATCAATCATCTCCTTGTGTTTGCTTTGTTCGCGCTAATTTGGCAGTGTATGCCCAGAAGTGGGTCCCTTGCTCACTTTGCCACTGGACTCAAGCTAGCTTGGCTGATGAGGGTGTTACCCCGAAACAGGTCCCAGGATGCTTGTTACTGGTTCAGGGAAGACCTAGCTTGGCAGTTCGCTCTGGACTGTTCCCACGAGGCACAGGGTCAAGACTGATTTGCATATAGCTGGGTCTGAAGTGAAGTGGCGAAGTGCGCTAAAGAACGATGATGGATTCAACCAAGATCTGTGACTGGGGGTGAGTGTCTGAAAAGTTTCAATGCTCCGTACATCATCTCCGTGTGTTTGCTTTGCTCACCCTAAGTGGAAGGGTATGCCCAGGCGTCGGATCCTTGCTTACTTTGCCTCTGAATTCATGCTAGCCTGGCTGATGAGAGGTGTTACGCCCCAAAACCGGTCCCAGGATGCTTGTTACAGGTTCAGGGAAGACCTGGCTTGGCAGTACGGTCTGGACTGTTCTCATGAGGCACAGGGTCAAGACTGATTTGCATATAGCTGGGTTTGAACTGAGGTGGCGAAGTGAGCTAAAAAAACCCTGATGGATTCAACCAAGATCTGTGACTGGGGGTCAGTGTCTGAAACGTCTCAGCACTCCATCCATCATCTCCTTGTGTCTGCTTTGTTCGCTTGAATTTAGCAGGGTATGCCCAGACGTGGGTCCCTTGCTCACTTCGCCACTGGATTAAAGCTAGCCTGGCTGATGAGGGGTGTTATCCCGAAACCGTTCCCAGAATGCTTGTTTCTGTTTCAGGGAAGACCTGGCTTGGCAGTTCGTTTGGGACTGTTCCCATGAGGCACAGGGTCAAGACTGATTTGCATATAGCTGGGTCAGAACTGAGGTGGCGAAGTGAGCTAAAGAACCATGATGGATTCAACCCAGTTCTGTGACTGGGGGTGAGTGTCTGAAATGTTTCAGCGCTCCGTCAATCATCTCCTTGTGTTTGCTTTGTTCGCCCTAATTTGGCGGGGTATGCCCAGAAGTGGGTCCCTTGCTCACTTTGCCACTGGACTCAAGCTAGCCTGGTTGATGAAGGTGTTTCCCCGAAACAGATCCCAGGATGCTTGGTACCAGTTCAGGGAAGACCTAGCTTGGCAGTTCGGTCTGGACTGTTCCCACGAGGCACAGGGTCAAGACTGATTTGCATATATCTCGGTCTGAAGTGAAGTGGCGAAGTGAGCTAAATAACCCTGATGGATTCAACCAAGATCTGTGACTGGGAGTTAGTGTCTGAAATGTCTCAGGGCTCTGTCCATCATCTCCTTGTGTTTGCTTTGTTCGCCCTAATTTGGTAGTGTATGCCCAGACGTGGGTCCCTTGCTCACTTTGCCACTGGATTCAAGCTAGCCTGTCTGATGAGGGGTGCTACCCCAAAACCTGTCCCAGGATGCTTGTTAACGGTTCCGGGAAGACCTGGCTTGACAGTTTGGTCTGGACTGTTCTCATGAGACACAAGGTCAAGACTGATTTGCATATAGCTGGGTCTGAACTAAGGTGGCGAAGTGAGCTAAATAACCCTGATGGATTCAACCAAGATCTGTGACTGGGGGTGAGTGTCTGAAATGTTTCAGCACTCCATCAATCATCTCCGTGTGTTTGCTTTGCTCGCCCTAAGGTGGAAGGGAATGACCAGGCGTGGGTCCCTTGCTCACTTTGCCACTGGATTCAAGCTAGCCTGACTGATGTGGGTGTTTCCCCGAAACAGGTCCTAGGATGCTTGTTACTGGTTCAGGGAAGATCTGGCTTGGCAGTTCGGTCTGGACTGTTCCCATGAGGCACAGGGTCAAGACTGATTTGCATATAGCTGAGTCAGAACTGAGGTGGCGAAGTGAGCTAAGGAACGATGATGGCTTCAACAGGATCTGTGACTGGGGGTGAGTGTCTGAAATGTTTGAGCGCTCCGTCCATCCCCTCCTTGTGTTTGCTTTGTTCGCCCTAAGTTGGCAGGGTATGCCTAAATGTGGGCCCTTTGCTCACTTTGCCACTGGTTTCAAGCTAGACTGGCTGATATGGGGTGTTACCCCGAAACTGGTCCCAGGATGCTTGTTTCCGGTTCAGGGAAGACCTGGCTTGGCAGTTCCGGCTGGACTGTTCCCGTGAGGCACAGGGTCAAGACTGATTTGCATATAGCTCGGTCAGAACTGAGGTGGCGAAGTGAGTTAAAGAACGATGATGGATTCAACCCAGATCTGTGACTGGGGGTGAGTGTCTGAAAGGTTTCAGCGCTCCGTCCATCAACTCTGTGGGTTTGCTTTGCTCCCCCTAAGTTGGAAGGGTAGGCCCAGACGTGGGTCCCTTGCTCAATTTGCCACTGGATTCAAGCTAGCCTGGCTGATGAGGGGGTTACCCCAAAACCAGTACCAGGATGCTTGTTACCGGTTCAGGGAAGACCTGGCGTGGCAGTTCGATCTGGACTGTTCTCATGAGGCACAGGGTCAAAACTGATTTCCATATAGCTGGGTTTGAACTGAGGTGGCGAAGTGACCTAAAGAACCATAATGGATTTAACCCAGATCTGTGACTGGGGTGAGTGTCTGAAATGTTTCAGAGCTACGTCAATCATCTCCTTGTGTTTGCTTTGTTTGCCTTAAGTTGGCAGGGTATGCCCAGATGTGGGTCACTTGCTCACTTCGCCACTGGATTTAAGCTAGCCTGGCTGATGAGGGGTGTTATCCCGAAACCGTTCCCAGAATGCTTGTTTCCGTTTCAGGGAAGACCTGGCTTGGCAGTTCGTTTGGGACTGTTCCCATGAGGCACAGGGTCAAGACTGATTTGCATATAGCTGGGTCAGAACTGAGGTGGCGAAGTGAGCTAAAGAACCATGATGGATTCAACCCAGTTCTGTGACTGGGGGTGAGTGTCTGAAATGTTTCAGCGCTCCCTAAATCATCTCCTTGTGTTTGCTTTGTTCGCCCTAATTTGGCGGGGTATGCCCAGAAGTGGGTCCCTTGCTCACTTTGCCACTGGACTCAAGCTAGCCTGGTTGATGAGGGTGTTTCTCCAAAACAGATCCCAGGATGCTTGTTACCGGTTCAGGGAAGACCTAGCTTGGCAGTTCGGTCTGGACTGTTCCCACGAGGCACAGGGTCAAGACTGATTTGCATATAGATGGGTCTGAAGTGAAGTGGCGAAGTGTGCTAAAGAACGATGATTGATTCAACCCAGATCTGTGACTGGGAGTTAGTGTCTGAAATGTTTGAGCGCTCCGTCCATCCCCTCCTTGTGTTTGCTTTGTTCGCCCTAAGTTGGCAGGGTATGCCTAAATGTGGGTCCTTTGCTCACTTTGCCACTGGTTTCAAGCTAGCCTGGCTGATATGGGGTGTTACCCCGAAACTGTTCCCAGGATGCTTGTTTCCGGTTCAGGGAAGACCTGGCTTGGCAGTTCCGGCTGGACTGTTCCCGTGAGGCACAGGGTCAAGACTGATTTGCATATAGCTCGGTCAGAACTGAGGTGGCGAAGTGAGTTAAAGAACGATGATGGATTCAACCCAGATCTGTGACTGGGGGTGAGTGTCTGAAAGGTTTCAGCTCTGCGTCCATCAACTCTGTGGGTTTGCTTTGCTCCCCCTAAGTTGGCAGGGTAGGCCCAGACGTGGGTCCCTTGCTCAATTTGCCACTGGATTCAAGCTAGCCTGTCTGATGAGGGGGTTACCCCAAAACCAGTCCCAGGATGCTTGTTACCGGTTCAGGGAAGACCTGGCGTGGCAGTTCGGTCTTGACTGTTCTCATGAGGCACAGGGTCAAGACTGATTTGCATATAGCTGGGTTTGAACTGAGGTGGCGAAGTAACCTAAAGAACCATAATGGATTTAACCCAGATCTGTGACTGGGGTGAGTGTCTGAAATGTTTCAGAGCTACGTCAATCATCTCCTTGTGTTTGCTTTGTTTGCCCTAAGTTGGCAGGGTATGCCCAGATGTGGGTCCCTTGCTCACTTCGCCACTGGATTAAAGCTAGCCTGGCTGATGAGGGGTGTTATCCCGAAACCGTTCCCAGAATGCTTGTTTCCGTTTCAGGGAAGACCTGGCTTGGCAGTTCGTTTGGGACTGTTCCCATGAGGCACAGGGTCAAGACTGATTTGCATATAGCTGGGTCAGAACTGAGGTGGCGAAGTGAGCTAAAGAACCATGATGGATTCAACCCAGTTCTGTGACTGGGGGTGAGTGTCTGAAATGTTTCAGCGCTCCCTAAATCATCTCCTTGTGTTTGCTTTGTTCGCCCTAATTTGGCGGGGTATGCCCAGAAGTGGGTCCCTTGCTCACTTTGCCACTGGACTCAAGCTAGCCTGGTTGATGAGGGTGTTTCTCCAAAACAGATCCCAGGATGCTTGTTACCGGTTCAGGGAAGACCTAGCTTGGCAGTTCGGTCTGGACTGTTCCCACGAGGCACAGGGTCAAGACTGATTTGCATATAGCTGGGTCTGAAGTGAAGTGGCGAAGTGTGCTAAAGAACGATGATTGATTCAACCCAGATCTGTGACTGGGAGTTAGTGTCTGAAATGTTTGAGCGCTCCGTCCATCCCCTCCTTGTGTTTGCTTTGTTCGCCCTAAGTTGGCAGGGTATGCCTAAATGTGGGTCCTTTGCTCACTTTGCCACTGGTTTCAAGCTAGCCTGGCTGATATGGGGTGTTACCCCGAAACTGTTCCCAGGATGCTTGTTTCCGGTTCAGGGAAGACCTGGCTTGGCAGTTCCGGCTGGACTGTTCCCGTGAGGCACAGGGTCAAGACTGATTTGCATATAGCTCGGTCAGAACTGAGGTGGCGAAGTGAGTTAAAGAACGATGATGGATTCAACCCAGATCTGTGACTGGGGGTGAGTGTCTGAAAGGTTTCAGCTCTCCGTCCATCAACTCTGTGGGTTTGCTTTGCTCCCCCTAAGTTGGCAGGGTAGGCCCAGACGTGGGTCCCTTGCTCACTTTGCCACTGGATTCAAGCTAGCCTGGCTGATGAGGGTGTTACCCCGAAACCAGTCCCAGGATGCTTGTTACCGGTTCAGGGAAGACCTGGCTTGGCAGTTCGGTCTTGACTGTTCTCATGAGGCACAGGGTCAAGACTGATTTGCATATAGCTGGGTCTGAACTGAGGTGGCGAAGTGACCTAAAGAACGATAATGGATTCAACCCAGATCTGTGACTGGGGGTGAGTGTCTGAAATGTTTCAGAGCTCCGTCCATCATCTCCTTGTGTTTGCTTTGTTTGCCCTAAGTTGGCAGGGTATGCCCAGACGTGGGTCCCTTGCTCACTTTGCCACTGGATTCAAGCTAGCCTGGCTGATGAGGGGTGTTATCCCGAAACCGTTCCCAGGATGCTTGTTTCCGTTTCAGGGAAGACCTGGCTTGGCAGTTCGGTCTGGGACTGTTCCCATGAGGCACAGGGTCAAGACTGATTTGCATATAGCTGGGTCAGAACTGAGGTGGCGAAGTGAGCTAAAGAACGCATGATGGATTCAACCCAGTTCTGTGACTGGGGGTGAGTGTCTGAAATGTTTCAGCGCTCCATAAATCATCTCCTTGTGTTTGCTTTGTTCGCACTAATTTGGCTGGGTATGCCCAGAAGTGGGTCCCTTGCTCACTTTGCCACTGGACTCAAGCTAGCCTGGTTGATGAGGGTG
Organism: Calotriton arnoldi; assembly: GCA_963921515.1. NCBI lineage: Eukaryota > Metazoa > Chordata > Amphibia > Caudata > Salamandridae > Calotriton > Calotriton arnoldi. Next base: position 232,193 of record CAWUFW010018009.1, read on the forward strand.
TTTCTCCGAAACAGATCCCAGGATGCTTGTTACCGGTTCAGGGAAGATCTAGCTTGGCAGTTCGGTCTGGACTGTTCCCACGAGGCACAGGGTCAAGACTGATTTGCATATAGCTGGGTCTGAAGTGAAGTGGCGAAGTGCGCTAAAGAACGATGATTGATTCAACCCAGATCTGTGACTCGGGGTCAGTTCGGTCTGGACTGTTCCCACGAGGCACAGGGTCAAGACTGATTTGCATATAGCTGGGTCTGAACTGAGGTGGCGCAGTGAGATAAAGAAAGATGATGGATTCAACCGAGATCTGTGACTGGGAGTGAGTGTCTGAAAAGTTTCAGCACTCCGTCCAGAATCTCCATGTGTTTGCTTTGTTCGCCCTAAGTTGGCAGGGTATGCCTAGACGTGGGTCCCTTGCTCACTTTGCCAATGGATTCAAGCTAGCCTGGCTGATGAAGGGCGTTACTCCTAAACAGGTCCCAGGATGCTTGTTTTCGGTTCAGGGAAGACCTGGCTTGGCAGTTAGGTCTGGACTGTTCCCATGAGGCACAGGGTCAAGACTGATTTGCATATAGCTGGGTCTGAACTGAGGTGGTGAAGTGAGCTAAAGAACCATGATGGATTCAACCCAGATCTGTGACTGGCGATTTGTGTCTGAAACATTTCAGCGCTCCGTCAATCATCTCCTTGTGTTTGCTTTGTTCGCTCGAATTTAGCAGGGTATGCCCAGATGTGGGTCCCTTGCTCACTTTGCCACTGGATTCAAGCTAGTCTGGCTTATGAGGGTGTTACCCCGAAACAGGTCCCAGGATGCTTGTTACTGGTTCAGGGAAGATCTGGCTTGGCAGTTCGGTCTGGACTGTTCCCATGAGGCACAGGGTCAAGACTGATTTGCATATAGCTGGGTCTGAACTGAGGTGGCGAAGTGAGCTAAGGAACGATGATGGCTTCAACCCGGATCTGTGACTGGGGGTGAGTTTCTGAAATGTTTGTGCGCTCCGTTCATCACTCTCTTTGTGTTTGCTTTGTTAGCCCTAAGTTGGCAGGGTATGCCTAGACGTGGGGCCTTTGCTCACTTTGCTACTGGATTCAAGCTAGCCTGGCTGATGAGGGTGCTACCCCAAAGAGATCCCAGGATGCTTGTTACCGGTTCAGGTAAGACTTGGCTTGACAGTTTGGTCTGGACTGTTCTCATGAGACACAAGGTCAAGACTGATTTGCATATAGCTGGGTCTGAGCTGAGGTGGCGCAGTGAAATAAAGAAAGATGATGGATTCAACCCAGATCTGTCACTGGGGGAGAGTGTCTGAAAAGTTTCAGCGCTCCATCCATCATCTCCTTGTGCTTGCTTTGTTTGCCCTAAGTTGGCAGGGTATGCCCAGACATGGGTCCCTTGCTCACTTTGCCACTGGATTCAAGCTAGCCTGGCTGATGAAGGGTGTTACTCCAGAAACAGGCCCCAGGATGCTTGTTTCTGGTTCAGGGCACACCTGTCTTGGCAGTTCGGTCTGGACTGTTCCCATGAGGCACAGGGTCAAGACTGCTTTGCATATAGCTGGGTCAGAACTGAGGTGGCGAAGTGAGCTAAAGAACGATGATGGATTCAACCAAGATCTGTGACTGGGGGTGAGTGTCTGAAAAGTTTCAGTGCTCCGTCCCTCATCTCCTTGTGTTTGCTTTGCTCGCCCTAAGTTGGCAGGGTATGCCCAGGCGTGGGTCCCTTGCTCACTTTGCCACTGGATTCAAGATAGCCTTGCTGATGATAGGTGTTACCCCCAAAACCGGTCCCAGGATGCTTGTTACAGGTTCAGGGAAGACCTTGCTTGGCAGTTCGGTCTGGACTGTTCTCATGAGGCACAGGGTCAAGACTGATTTGCATATAGCTGGGTCTGAACTGAGGTGGCGAAGTGAGCTAAAGAACCATGATGGATTTAACCCAGATCTGTGACTGGGGTGAGTGTCTGAAATTTATCAGCGCTCCATCAATCATCTCCTTGTGTTTGCTTTGTTTGCCCTAAGTTGGCAGGGTATGCCCAGATGTGGGTCCCTTGCTTACTTTGCCACTGGATTAAAGCTAGCCTGGCTGATGAGGGCTGTTACCCCGAAACCATTCCCAGAATGCTTGTTTCTGTTTCCGGGAAGACCTGGCTCGGCAGTACGTTTGGGACTGTTCCCATGAGGCACAGGGTCAAGACTGATTTGCATATAGCTGGGTCTGAACTGAGGTGGTGAAGTGAACTAAAGAACGATGATGGATTCAACCCATTTCCGTGACTGCGGGTCAGTGTCTGAAACGTCTCAACGCTCCATCCATCATCTCCTTGTGTTTGCTTTGTTCGCTCGAATTTATCAGGGTATGCCCAGACGTGTTCCCTTGCTCACTTTGCCACTGGATTCAAGCTAGACTGGCTGATGAGGGTGTTACCCCGAAACAGGTACCAGGATGCTTGTTACCGGTTCAGGATAGACCTGGCTTGGCAGTTCGATCTGGACTGTTCCCATGAGGCACAGGGTCAAGACTGATTTGCATATAGCTGGGTCAGAACTGAGGTGGCGAAGTGAGTTAAAGAACGATGATGGATTCAACCCAGATCTGTGACTGGGAGTTAGTGTCTGAAACGTCTCAGCGCTCTGTCCATCACCTCCTTGTGTTTGCTTTGTTCGCCCTAATTTGGTAGTGTATGCCCAGACGTGGGTCCCTTGCTCACTTTGCCACTGGATTCAAGCCAGTCTGGCTGATAAGGGGTGTTACCTCAAAACCTGTCCCAGGATGCTTGTTACCAGTTCAGGGAAGACCTGGCTTGACAGTTTGGTCTGGACTGTTCTAATGAGACACAAGGTCAAGACTGATTTGCATATAGCTGGGTCTGAACTGAGGTGGCATAGTGAGATAAAGAAAGATGATGGATTCAACCCAGATCTGTGACTGGGGGTGAGTGTCTGAAAAGTTTCAGCACTCCGTCCATCATCTCCTTGTGTTTGCACTGTTCGCCCTAAGTTGGCAGGGTGCGCCCAGACATGGGTCCCTTGCGCACTTTGCCAATGGATTCAAGCTAGCCTGGCTGATGAAGGGCGTTACTCCTAAACAGGTCCCAGGATGCTTGTTTCCGGTTCAGGGAAGACCTGGCTTGGCAGTTAGGTCTGGACTGTTCCCATGAGGTACAGGGTCAAGACTGATTTGCAAATAGCTGGGTCAGAACTGAGGTGGCAAAGTGATCTAAAGAACCATGATGGATTCAACCCAGATCTGTGACTGGCGATTTGTGTCTGAAACATTTCAGCGCTCCGTCCATCATCTCCTTGTGTTTGCTTTGTTCGTCCTAAGTTGGCAGGGTATGCCCAGACGTGGGTCCCTTGCTCACTTTGCCACTGGATTCAAGCTAGCCTGGATGATGAGGGTGTTACCCCGAAACAGGTCCCAGGATGCTTGTTACCGGTTCAGGGAAGACCTGGCTTGGCAGTTCGGTCTGGACTGTTCCCATGAGGCACAGGGTCAAGACTGATTTGCATATAGCTGGGTCTGAACTGAGGTGGTGAAGTGAGCTAAAGAACGATGATGGATTCAACCCAGATCTGTGACTCGGGGTCAGTGTCTGAAACGTCTCAGCACTCCATCCTTCATCTCCTTGTGTTTGCTTTGTTCGCTCGAATTTAGCAGGGTATGCCCAGACGTGGGTCCCTTGCTCACTTTGCCACTGGATTCAAGCTAGTCTGGCTTATGAGGGTGTTACCCCGAAACAGGTCCCAGGATGCTTGTTACTGGTTCAGGGAAGATCTGGCTTGGCAGTTCGGTCTGGACTGTTCCCATGAGGCACAGGGTCAAGACTGATTTGCATATAGCTGGGTCTGAACTGAGGTGGCGAAGTGAGCTAAGGAACGATGATGGCTTCAACCGGATCTGTGACTGGGGGTGAGTGTCTGAAATGTTTCTGCGCTCCGTTCATGCTCTCTTTGTGTTTGCTTTTTTAGCCCTAAGTTGGCAGGGTATGCCTAGACGTGGGGCCTTTGCTCACTTTGCTACTGGATTCAAGCTAGCCTGGCTGATAAGGGGTGCTACCCCGAAAGAGATCCCAGGATGCTTGTTACCGGTTCAGGTAAGACTTGGCTTGACAGTTTGGTCTGGACTGTTCTCATGAGACACAAGGTCAAGACTGATTTGCATATAGCTGGGTCTGAGCTGAGGTGGCGCAGTGAAATAAAGAAAGATGATGGATTCAACCCAGATCTGTCACTGGGGGTGAGTGTCTGAAAAGTTTCAGCACTCCATACATCATCTCCTTGTGCTTGCTTTGTTTGCCCTAAGTTGGCAGGGTATGCCCAGACATGGGTAACTTGCTCACTTGGCCACTGGATTCAAGCTAGACTGGCTGATATGGGGTGTTACCCCAAAACTGGTCCCAGGATGCTTGTTTCCGGTTCAGCGAAGACCTGGCTTGGCAGTTCCGGCTGGACTGTTCCCGTGAGGCACAGGGTCAAGACTGATTTGCATATAGTTCGGTCAGAACTGGGGTTGCGAAGTGAGTTAAGGAACGATGATGGATTCAACCCAGATCTGTGACTGGGGGTGAGTGTCTGAAAGGTTTCAGCGCTCCGTCCATCAACTCCGTGGGTTTGCTTTGCTCCCCCTAATTTGGCAGGGTAGGCCCAGACGTGGGTCCCTTGCTCAATTTGCCACTGGATTCAAGCTAGCCTGGCTGATGAGGGGGGTTACCCCAAAACCAGTCCCAGGATGCTTGTTACCGGTTCAGGGAAGACCTGGCGTGGCAGTTCGGTCTAGACTGTTCTCATGAGGCACAGGGTCAAGACTGATTTACATATAGCTGGGTTTGAACTGAGGTGGCGAAGTGACTTAAAGAACCATAATGGATTTAACCCAGATCTGTGACTGGGGTGAGTGTCTGAAATGTTTCAGAGCTACGTCAATCATCTCCTTGTGTTTGCTTTGTTTGCCCTAAGTTGGCAGGGTATGCCCAGATGTGGGTCCCTTGCTCACTTCGCCACTGGATTAAAGCTAGCCTGGCTGATGAGGGGTGTTATCCCGAAACCGTTCCCAGAATGCTTGTTTTCGTTTCAGGGAAGACCTGGCTTGGCAGTCCGTTTGGGACTGTTCCCATGAGGCACAGGGTCAAGACTGATTTGCATATAGCTGGGTCAGAACTGAGGTGGCGAAGTGAGCTAAAGAACCATGATGGATTCAACCCAGTTCTGTGACTGGGGGTGAGTGTCTGAAATGTTTCAGCGCTCCGTCAATCATCTCCTTGTGTTTGCTTTGTTCGCCCTAATTTGGAGGGGTATGCCCAGAAGTGGGTCCCTTGCTCACTTTGCCACTGGACTCAAGCTAGCCTGGTTGATGAGTGTGTTTCTCCGAAACAGATCCCAGGATGCTTGTTACCGGTTCAGGGAAGACCTAGCTTGGCAGTTCGGTCTGGACTGTTCCCACGAGGCACAGGGTCAAGACTGATTTGCATATAGCTGGGTCTGAAGTGAAGTGGCGAAGTGCGCTAAAGAACGATGATTGATTTAACCCAGATCTGTGACTGGCAGTTAGTGTCTGAAACGTCTCAGCGCTCTGTCCATCATCTCCTTGTGTTTGCTTTGTTCTCCCTAATTTGGTAGTGTATGCCCAGACGTTGGTCCCTTGCTCACTTTGCCACTGGATTCAAGCTAGCCTGGCTGATGAGGATGTTACCCCGAAACAGTTCCCAGGAAGCTTGATACCAGTTCTGGGAAGACCTGGCTTGGCAGTTCGGTCTGGATTGTTCCTAAGAGGCACAGGGTCAAGAATGATTTGCATATAGTTGGGTATGAACTGAAGTGGCGAAGTGAGCTAAAGAACCATGATGGATTCAACCCAGTTCTGTGACTGGGGGTGAGTGTGTGAAAAGTTTCAGTGCTCCGTCCATCATCTCCGTGTGTTTGCTTTGCTTGCCCTACGTTGGCAGGGTATGCCCAGACGTGGGTACCTTGCTCACTTTGCCACTGGATTCAAGCTAGCCTGGCTGATGAGAGGTGTTACCCCCAAAACCGGTCCCAGGATGCTTGTTACAGGTTCAGGGAAGATCTGGGTTGGCAGTTCGGTCTGGACTGTTCTCATGAGGCACAGGGTCAAGACTGATTTGCATATAGCTGGGTCTGAACTGAGGTGGTGAAGTGAGCTAAAGAACCATGATGGATTCAACCCAGTTCTGTGACTGGGGGGTGAGTGTCTGAAATGTTTCAGCGCTCCATCAATCATCTCCTTGTGTTTGCTTTGTTTGCCCTACGTTTGCAGGGTATGCCCAGATGTGGGTCCCTTGCTCACTTTGCCACTGGATTAAAGCTAGCCTGGCTGATGAGGGCTGTTACCCAGAAACTGTTCCCAGGATGCTTGTTTCCGTGTCCAGGGAAGACCTGGCTTGGCAGTTCGGTCTGGGACTGTTCCCATGAGGCACAGGGTCAAGACTGATTTGCATATAGCTGGGTCTGAACTGAGGTGGTGAAGTGAACTAAAGAACGATGATGGATTCAACCCAGATCTGTGACTGCGGGTCAGTGTCTGAAACGTCTCAGCGCTCCATCCATCATCTCCTTGTGTTTGCTTTGTTCGCTCGAATTTGGCAGGGTATGCCCAGACGTGGGTCCCTTGCTCACTTTGCCACTGGATTCAAGCTAGCCTGGCTGATGAGGGTGTTACCCCGGAACAGGTACCAGGATGCTTGTTACCGGTTCAGGGTAGACCTGGCTTGGCAGTTCGATCTGGACTGTTCCCATGAGGCACAGGGTCAAGACTGATTTGCATATAGCTGGGTCAGAACTGAGGTGG
>CAWUFW010018010.1:0-7500 GCA_963921515.1 Calotriton arnoldi
TGTCACTACTAACCAAAAGCAGTCACTCCACTTCTAAATCTTGCCCATAGAGTTGAGCAGCAGCACAAGATTCACCACTGCTTCATTCCATTTTCCAAAGATTGTAGAGGTAAATTGTTTTTGATGGTATGGTCTGTGCAGATTGAAATATTCAGAGCATATTCTGAGTTTCAGTTAACTCATCTGTAAGCATTCTGGCCATCAGAAAATTCAAGGTTTATCTCAATCATAATAGGCAAGGATAATGACAAATATAGTTTACAATGTTAGAAAATATATCATTTTATTTAATTGTGTGAATAAAAGGAATCGTCTCCCACTTGGGAATTGAACCCGGTCTCCCGCGTGACAGGCAGGGATACTGACCACTATACTAACGAGGACATATTGGCATCATTTTAACAGTGCTCACCTCCTTGAGGTTAGGGCATGCCCTCAATCAATTCACAGTATTGTAATAGGCAGCTTTGCTGCTTTGGCTAGGACAAGTAATCTTTTTTCATAAATGATTACAATACAGAAATTCTAGTCAAAAACAATCAGCTTTATCAAGAAATGATTTCATTGAAATAAATAACTATCTATCGATCTGTCTATCTATCTATATATATATAATCAGCTCACTTTACCATTTGCAGCTTATAACTATTAACCACCAGGGGTCACTACTAACCAAAAGCAGTCACTCCAACTTCTAAATCTAGCCCATAGAGTTGAGCAGCAGCCTAAGATTCACCACTGCTTCATTCCATTTTCCAAGAGATTGTAGAGGTAAATTGTTTTTGATGGTATGGTCTGTGCAGATTGAAATATTCAGAGCATATTCTGAGTTTCAGTTAACTCATCTGTAAGCATTTTGGCCATCAGTAAATTCAACGTTTATCTCAATCATAATAGGCAAGGATAATGACAAATATAGTTTACAATGTTAGAAAACTATCTATCGATCTGTCTATCTATCTATCTATCTATGTATAAATTATATATATATATATTATATATATATATATATGAATATATATATATATATATATATGTATATATATATATATAATCAGCTCACTTTACCATTTGCAGCTTATAACTATTAACCACCAGGGGTCACTACTAACCAAAAGCAGTCACTCCACTTCTAAATCTAGCCCATAGAGTTGAGCAGCAGCCTAAGATTCACCACTGCTTCATTCCATTTTCCAAGAGATTGTAGAGTTAAATTGTTTTTGATGGTATGGTCTGTGCAGATTGAAATATTCAGAGCATATTCTGAGTTTCAGTTAACTCATCTGTAATCATTTTGGCCATCAGTAAATTCAAAGTTTATCTCAATCATAATAGGCAAGGATAATGACAAATACAGTTTACAATGTTAGAAAATATATCATTTTATTTAATTGTGTGAATAAAAGGAATCGTCTCCCCATCGAGAATTGAACCCCAGTTTCCAGCGTGACAGGCGGGGAGACTGACCACTATACTAACGAGGACATATTGGCATCAATTTAACAGTGCTCACCTCCTTGAGGTTAGGGCATGCCCTCAATCAATTCACAGTATTGTAATAGGCAGCTTTGCTGCTCTTAGCTAGGACAAGTAATCTTTTTTCATAAATGATTACAATACAGAAATTCCTAGACAAAAACAATCAGCTTTATCAAGAAATGATTTCATTGAAATAAATAACTATCTATCGATCTGTCTATCTATCTATCTATCTATCTATCTATCTATGTATATATATATATATATATATATATATATGTGTATATATATATATATATATATATATACGTGTATATATATATATAATCAGCTCACTTTACCATTTGCAGCTTATAACTATTAACCACCAGGTGTCACTACTAACCAAAAGCAGTCACTCCACTTCTAAATCTTGCCCATAGAGTTGAGCAGCAGCCTAAGATTCACCACTGCTTCATTCCATTTTCCAAGAGATTGTAGAGTTAAATTGTTTTTGATGGTATGGTCTGTGCAGATTGAAATATTCAGAGCATATTCTGAGTTTCAGTTAACTCATCTGTAAGCATTTTGGGCATCAGAAAATTCAAAGTTTATCTCAATCATAATAGGCAAGGATAATGACAAATACAGTTTACAATGTTAGAAAATATATCATTTTATTTAATTGTGTGAATAAAAGGAATCGTCTCCCCATCGGGGAATTGAACCCCAGTTTCCCGCGTGACAGGGGGGGAGACTGACCACTATACTAACGAGGACATATTGGCATCAATTTAACAGTGCTCATCCTTGAGGTTAGGGCATGCCCTCAATCAATTCACAGTATTGTAATAGGCAGCTTTGCTGCTTTTGGCTAGGACAAGTAATCTTTTTTCATAAATGATTACAATACAGAAATTCCTAGTCAAAAACAATCAGCTTTATCAAGAAATTATTTCATTGAAATAAATAACTATCTATCGATCTGTCTATCTATCTATCTATCTATCTATCTATCTATCTATCTATCTTATATATATATATATATATATATATATATATATATATATATATATATATATATATATATAATCAGCTCACTTTACCATTTGCAGCTTATAACTATTAACCACCAGGGGTCACTACTAACCAAAAGCAGTCACTCCACTTCTAAATCTAGCCCATAGAGTTGAGCAGCAGCCTAAGATTCACCACTGCTTCATTCCATTTTCCAAGAGATTGTAGAGGTAAATTGTTTTTGATGGTATGGTCTGTGCAGATTGAAATATTCAGAGCATATTCTGAGTTTCAGTTAACTCATCTGTAAGCATTTTGGCCATCAGTAAATTCAACGTTTATCTCAATCATAATAGGCAAGGATAATGACAAATATAGTTTACAATGTTAGAAAATATATCATTTTATTTAATTATGTGAATAAAAGGAATCGTCTCCCCGTCGGGAATTGAACCCGGTCTCCAGCGTGACAGGCGGGGATACTGACCACTATACTAACGAGGACATATTGGCATCATTTTAACAGTGCTCACCTCCTTGAGGTTAGGGCATGCCCTCAATCAATTCACAGTATTGTAATAGGCAGCTTTGCTGCTTTTGGCTAGGACAAGTAATCTTTTTTCATAAATGATTACAATACAGAAATTCCTAGTCAAAAACAATCAGCTTTATCAAGAAATGATTTCATTGAAATAAATAACTATCTATCGATCTGTCTATCTATCTATCTATCTATGTATATATATATATATATATATATATATATATATATATATATATATATATATATATATATATATATATAATCAGCTCACTTTACCATTTGCAGCTTATAACTATTAACCACCAGGGGTCACTACTAACCAAAAGCAGTCACTCCACTTCTAAATCTAGCCCATAGAGTTGAGCAGCAGCCTAAGATTCACCACTGCTTCATTCCATTTTCCAAGAGATTGTAGAGGTAAATTGTTTTTGATGGTATGGTCTGTGCAGATTGAAATATTCAGAGCATATTCTGAGTTTCAGTTAACTCATCTGTAAGCATTTTGGCCATCAGTAAATTCAACGTTTATCTCAATCATAATAGGCAAGGATAATGACAAATATAGTTTACAATGTTAGAAAATATATCATTTTATTTAATTGTGTGAATAAAAGGAATCGTCTCCCCGTCGTGGAATTGAACCCCGGTCTCCCGCGTGACAGGCGGGGATACTGACCACTATACTAACGAGGACATATTGGCATCATTTTAACAGTGCTCACCTCCTTGAGGTTAGGGCATGCCCTCAATCAATTCACAGTATTGTAATAGGCAGCTTTGCTGCTTTTGGCTAGGACAAGTAATCTTTTTTCATAAATGATTACAATACAGAAATTCCTAGTCAAAAACAATCAGCTTTATCAAGAAATGATTTCATTGAAATAAATAACTATCTATCGATCTGTCTATCTATCTATCTATATATATATATATATATATATATATAATCAGCTCACTTTACCATTTGCAGCTTATAACTATTAACCACCAGGGGTCACTACTAACCAAAAGCAGTCACTCCACTTCTAAATCTAGCCCATAGAGTTGAGCAGCAGCCTAAGATTCACCACTGCTTCATTCCATTTTCCAAGAGATTGTAGAGGTAAATTGTTTTTGATGGTATGGTCTGTGCAGATTGAAATATTCAGAGCATATTCTGAGTTTCAGTTAACTCATCTGTAAGCATTTTGGCCATCAGTAAATTCAACGTTTATCTCAATCATAATAGGCAAGGATAATGACAAATATAGTTTACAATGTTAGAAAATATATCATTTTATTTAATTATGTGAATAAAAGGAATCGTCTCCCCGTCGGGAATTGAACCCCGGTCTCCGCGTGACAGGCGGGGATACTGACCACTATACTAACGAGGACATATTGGCATCATTTTAACAGTGCTCACCTCCTTGAGGTTAGGGCATGCCCTCAATCAATTCACAGTATTGTAATAGGCAGCTTTGCTGCTTTTGGCTAGGACAAGTAATCTTTTTCATAAATGATTACAATACAGAAATTCCTAGTCAAAAACAATCAGCTTTATCAAGAAATGATTTCATTGAAATAAATAACTATCTATCGATCTGTCTATCTATCTATCTATGTATATATATATATATATATATATATATATATATATATATATATATATATATATATATATATATAATCAGCTCACTTTACCATTTGCAGCTTATAACTATTAACCACCAGGTGTCACTACTAACCAAAAGCAGTCACTCCACTTCTAAATCTTGCCCATAGAGTTGAGCAGCAGCCTAAGATTCACCACTGCTTCATTCCATTTTCCAAGAGATTGTAGAGGTAAATTGTTTTTGATGGTATGGTCTGTGCAGATTGAAATATTCAGAGCATATTCTGAGTTTCAGTTAACTCATCTGTAAGCATTTTGGCCATCAGAAAATTCAAAGTTTATCTCAATCATAATAGGCAAGGATAATGACAAATATAGTTTACAATGTTAGAAAATATATCATTTTATTTAATTATGTGAATAAAAGGAATCGTCTCCCCGTCGGGGAATTGAACCCCGGGCTCCCGCGTGACAGGCAGGGATACTGACCACTATACTAACGAGGACATATTGGCATCATTTTAACAGTGCTCACCTCCTTGAGGTTAGGGCATGCCCTCAATCAATTCACAGTATTGTAATAGGCAGCTTTGCTGCTTTTGGCTAGGACAAGTAATCTTTTTCATAAATGATTACAATACAGAAATTCCTAGTCAAAAACAATCAGCTTTATCAAGAAATGATTTCATTGAAATAAATAACTATCTATCGATCTGTCTATCTATCTATCTATGTATATATATATATATATATATATATATATATATATATATATATATATATATATATATATATAATCAGCTCACTTTACCATTTGCAGCTTATAACTATTAACCACCAGGGGTCACTACTAACCAAAAGCAGTCACTCCACTTCTAAATCTAGCCCATAGAGTTGAGCAGCAGCCTAAGATTCACCACTGCTTCATTCCATTTTCCAAGAGATTGTAGAGGTAAATTGTTTTTGATGGTATGGTCTGTGCAGATTGAAATATTCAGAGCATATTCTGAGTTTCAGTTAACTCATCTGTAAGCATTTTGGCCATCAGTAAATTCAACGTTTATCTCAATCATAATAGGCAAGGATAATGACAAATATAGTTTACAATGTTAGAAAATATATCATTTTATTTAATTATGTGAATAAAAGGAATCGTCTCCCGTCGGGAATTGAACCCGGTCTCCGCGTGACAGGCGGGGATACTGACCACTATACTAACGAGGACATATTGGCATCATTTTAACAGTGCTCACCTCCTTGAGGTTAGGGCATGCCCTCAATCAATTCACAGTATTGTAATAGGCAGCTTTGCTGCTTTTGGCTAGGACAAGTAATCTTTTTTCATAAATGATTACAATACAGAAATTCCTAGTCAAAAACAATCAGCTTTATCAAGAAATGATTTCATTGAAATAAATAACTATCTATCGATCTGTCTATCTATCTATCTATCTATCTATGTATATATATATATATATATATATATATATATATATATATATATATATATATATATATATATATATATAATCAGCTCACTTTACCATTTGCAGCTTATAACTATTAACCACCATGTGTCACTACTAACCAAAAGCAGTCACTCCACTTCTAAATCTTGCCCATAGAGTTGAGCAGCAGCCTAAGATTCACCACTGCTTCATTCTATTTTCCAAGAGATTGTAGAGGTAAATTGTTTTTGATGGTATGGTCTGTGCAGATTGAAATATTCAGAGCATATTCTGAGTTTCAGTTAACTCATCTGTAAGCATTCTGGCCATCAGAAAATTCAAAGTTTATCTCAATCATAATAGGCAAGGATAATGACAAATATAGTTTACAATGTTAGAAAATATATCATTTTATTTAATTATGTGAATAAAAGGAATCGTCTCCCCGTCGAGGAATTGAACCCCGGTCTCCGCGTGACAGGCGGGGATACTGACCACTATACTAACGAGGACATATTGGCATCATTTTAACAGTGCTCACCTCCTTGAGGTTAGGGCATGCCCTCAATCAATTCACAGTATTGTAATAGGCAGCTTTGCTGCTTTTGGCTAGGACAAGTAATCTTTTTTCATCAATGATTACAATACAGAAATTCCTAGTCAAAAACAATTAGCTTTATCAAGAAATGATTTCATTGAAATAAATAACTATCTATCGATCTGTCTATCTATCTATCTATGTATATCTATGTATATATATATATATATATATATATATATATATATATATATATATATATATATAATCAGCTCACTTTACCATTTGCAGCTTATAACTATTAACCACCAGGGGTCACTACTAACCAAAAGCAGTCACTCCACTTCTAAATCTAGCCCATAGAGTTGAGCAGCAGCCTAAGATTCACCACTGCTTCATTCCATTTTCCAAGAGATTGTAGAGGTAAATTGTTTTTGATGGTATGGTCTGTGCAGATTGAAATATTCAGAGCATATTCTGAGTTTCAGTTAACTCATCTGTAAGCATTTTGGCCATCAGTAAATTCAACGTTTATCTCAATCATAATAGGCAAGGATAATGACAAATATAGTTTACAATGTTAGAAAATATATCATTTTATTTAATTATGTGAATAAAAGGAATCGTCTCCCCGTCGGGGAATTGAACCCGGTCTCCGCGTGACAGGCGGGGATACTGACCACTATACTAACGAGGACATATTGGCATCATTTTAACAGTGCTCACCTCCTTGAGGTTAGGGCATGCCCTCAATCAATTCACAGTATTGTAATAGGCAGCTTTGCTGCTTTTGGCTAGGACAAGTAATCTTTTTTCATAAATGATTACAATACAGAAATTCCTAGTCAAAAACAATCAGCTTTATCAAGAAATGATTTCATTGAAATAAATAACTATCTAT